>JBBMEG010027220.1:6852-23694 GCA_037832605.1 Cyclanthera cordifolia
TTTTTAATCCAATATCATTCAACTCATGAACATACACAATTTAAAACGTTTATATTATTTATTTTTTTAGTTCAAAAATAAATAAGAGAAGAAAATTTGAATTCATTAATCATTGAACTCCTGTTTTTTTTTTAATTACTAGTTATGATTTATTAGGACACAAAAAAAAAAAATAATACATCAAAATATATAAATACTTGTTATATTTATTTTAATTTTGATATATATATATATATATATATTTATATATATGTGATTAACTTTCAATGTTTAAACTTTAAATAATAATTCAAATAAGTGACTAATAAAAGTTAATTTAGAGAAAAAGAAATTAAAGTTACAAAAAGAAACGAAAAGTTGAAAGTTAGATGAAGATTAGATAAGAGATTGAAGAGTAATTGTGCGATCTATTAAAAACAAACATGAGGAAGGAGTAATTCCAACTTTTGTTCCAAATAAAAATATTATTCCCAACTTCAACCACTAGTTTGGTCGATGCCACCCATATAGATTTACCATTCCTTTCAAGACAGGACACTAGAGATAGTCATCTTCTCCAAATTCTTTCATAGGGTCAATAGCCCAACCCTAATGGAGCGACGAATCCCCGATTAGATGGGGAATGAAGGAATGGGCGAGGATGAAAATTTTCCCGCGAACTAAATGGAGGGAGACGAGAAATATATTCCCCATCCTCAATTCTTCATTAGCCGACCCATTTATACATGCATTATTTTATTTCTATTTTAATTAATGTATTTATAAACATAAAATTCTAGAAATGTTTATTTGGATGAATATTTTTCTTACCTAATTAAATATAAATTAGGTAAAATTAACAAACATTTAACTTTTAACCATTGAAAAAAGTATCTAAAATTAGTGAATTACTTCCAGGACACCACAAATTCTTGAAAGATTTTTTTTTTTTTTTTTTTTTTTTTTTTTTTGCTTACTCATGAAAATCCACTTCAAAAGTAGTAATTAAGTACTAATAATTATCAAAATTATCAAAAAGAAATTTTACCCTTTCAAAAGTTGATCCCAGTAGACGGCCAATTTATCTTAGAGCATAAACATAACATATGACAGAGGCACATAACAAACCACCACATAACCTTCCTAAACCTGTGTCTGGAATTCAAACATTATAATAAGATTAAGTCAAAAGATTAGGTTAACTAAAAAAAAAAAAGAAAAAAAAAAAGCCGATTATTACCTTTTGGCGATCAACACACTTGAGTTTCAAACTTGAGATTGATGCCCATGCTGAACAGCTCCTGGTACAACAACTTGGCTCCATAGGGTACATTAACCCTCACTATGTCATCCGCCGACTCGCAGATCCGACAGTATGGACCCCTTACCTTACGACCACCAGCTACCGATCGTTGGATCACACTTGCTACATTTTGGCATTTCTGGCAGACGTGCATCTGGGACGAGTCGCTGAGTGTGAACAAGCGTTCATGTAAGTTGGCCGAGGCTCCGTGAGCTATAAGACAGTCACGCTCCATCTCCCCAAACTTAATCCCACCGAAACGCTTTCGGTCGGCCACTGGTTGTCTTGTGAGAGGGTGGACGGGTCCAGTGTTACGGAATTTGACCTTGTCTTCAGCCATGTGGATTAAGCGCTGGTAGAATGTTGGACCCATGAATATGAGTGATCGCATCATTTCACCAGTTCGGCCATTGTAGACCCTCTCAGTCCCCCATCGTGAAAACCCTGCCCTGCTCACCAATTCAACATCAAACAAACATTACCCTAATTTCTAGATTGACAAAAAAAATATAATAATAAATAAATAACAATTGTATAACTTTTTCTTTTTTGTGATAATCGAAACTTCGGTTCACTATACTCAGAATAACCACGTTCGTTGCCAAGCACCAAGAGACATCAAAGGAATAGAGACAAGAGAGGTGTCTACAAATTTATGTCACAAGTTGGTTCGAACTTGAAACCGTGAGAGAAGCACACCTTCAAAACTCAAGTCTTTGACTACCGCACCATCCTTCGAGACACTATTGTGTAACGATTATATATAAACGATCTTTCATGCTTATGCAGTTGATAAGCAAATGAAGAAATTCATTGGTGGAAGGTTTATAAATATAGGGGTGCTGTCTCTGTTAAATGAGTGAATTAAGTTGGGTTAGAATAATTTAATCGGTGTTTAGGCCACCAATTATAACAATCAATGAGTTAGCGTGTAATCTCTCATTCCAACTATAATAAAACCTTTTGTTAGTATTATCTCATATTATAATCTTCAACATTCCAAATACACGTTATCATAAGTCTTGTTAAAATAAGTTGCATAACTCATCGTTTATAACAACCCAACCCGTTTCCCCCAAACACACCCTTTAACATTCAAAAACTAAAATGGTTATCAAAGATGCAGTCAGTTTTCAACTATTATGTTTAGTACCTAGACTCTGGAGAAGACCTCAGTTGAGTCCTCTGCTCTTAAGTCAAAGACACTTGTACTGCCAAATACAGCTTCAAACCTTTTTTCCAAATAAAATAAACAAATGCCTTCAACGGAAAAAATGATTAAACCTAATAATAAACTGAGAAAAGTACATGCCTCTAAAACTTTGAGATAGTCAGGTACTTGGGTAATGTACCAATTTTAAAATTGTTGGCGGATAAAATTAAATTTATCACAACCCGCATAAGGATTGATCGATAATTTAACATAATTCAACTATCCCTATTTTATTTTGTTATTAACAAGAAACATTCTATCCTCAATATTTTATGCATGGATTCTACATGTATCATACTTCCCTAGGGCATCAAAAAAATTCATTACAGAATTCGAATTATCAAAAGAGTTACCTGTGAAGCTGGTCTGTTATGGCATCAACCGACGGAGTGGAAAAGGGAGTCGCATATTTCAGCAAACCGCCAGCAGCAATCCCTTTCCCGAGAGCAGCTTCCAAGAGTTGACCAGGAGTCTGTCGCGAAGGAAAAGCATGCGGATTTATGACGATATCTGGAACAATCCCCTGGATGGTGAATGGGAAATTCTCTTGGGACTCCAAAAAGCCCAGAACTCCCTTCTGTCCATGCATGCTCGAAAACTTGTCTCCGAGACATGGCGAACGAACCTGGAAAAAAAGATAACGCATCTCAGAATCTAGAAACTCACTGGATAGTAAAGATCAAAATACAAATTCAGCATCTAATATGATATCCTAGGAAGCTCCAATGATTAAGTAATAATTTAGGCCCCATCCAAGTACCTGTCTCAGGCTTACAACAGCAAAATTCTTCCCGTCATCATTAGATGTGAGCACAACTTTCTGAACCATACCCTTCTCGGTGTGCTTCAGTTTGATACTGTGATCGGCCCCGGATTCTGCACACCTACCAATGACAATGTCTCCACTTTGCAAGTTTGCACCGATGTAAGGGAAGCCATCATCATCTAAGCTGTCAACTCTTCCGATTTTACTTTGAGTCTTGCCAAAATTTATTGCTTCATCAGACTTCCTCCTCTTTTCAGAAGAATCTTTGTTATCTACGTCAGCCTTGTAACTTCGTATATGCTCAGACCGAAACATGCCACGCTCCAGAGAGGCCCGATTCATTACTAATGAATCTTCTTGGTTGTAACCAAGGTGAACATTGACTGCCACAATAGCATTCTGACCATTATAGAACTCGGGTTTTGGTAGTATCCCTGTGTGAGACGACAGGAATCCAGGAGTCCCAAGACAATCGGCAGTCGTCGTACGAAAAAGTGGCCTTTGGGGATAGTGTAACTGATGCGATAAAGTATCTACACGAAAGTTAGGATTGGTTGTTGAAAATCCAATAGCTTGGTTAGAGTGTTTCTGGGATTGAAACAGAGCCCTCCTGGCATGGTCATGATTTGCAAACGGGACAAGTCCACAGCTTAAACCTAATAAAAATGACATATCAAGTTCACAATGAGAATATTTCATAGTCCCTTCAGCTTCCTTAAGTTGCTTAATATTCCAAGCTGTACGGCAGTCTTCTTCTTCTTCTGTTCCAATAAGTTCAATTATTCCCTTGTCCAAAAGGGATTGAAAAGTGTTGCTTTCCCCCTTCGACTTGTCAATCTTGTTTAAGTTTTCTACAACTAAGAGAGGACGTAATATCCTTCCAGCGTCAGAAAATATGCGTACTTCTTTCAGTTGTTCATCTCTTTTGACTTCTACCTACAATACATAGAAAATTTACGAAGAAACAAATAAATTATACCTCACATACGATGATCAAAGCATATGTTGCAAACAAATGTATTTTCTAAGAAAATGTTTAATGAAGTCGGTGAAAGTCATCTGCCAGCTGATAGAAAACAGAAGAGAAAGAGCACAGGAGACGACATCGCACGACAAAATACCCAACTACATGGTGGTCTACTAGAATAACAAATTGAATATATATGGAACAAAAACTTCTTTGGCTTATGAGTGCAAATTCTTGCAAACATCAACTGACCAACATCATAGTTGAAACAAATTTCCAAGTAGACCAAGACACTAAAATAATCCAGACAACAATGACAATCAACTGCATCAATGTGCCTTAAAATATAGTTCTCACATAATGCCATCAAAAAGCTTTTAACAAAATAACCTCATGCAGTGATGGATTCCTTCGACGCTTGCGTCTCACTTTCGTTACAAATGAAATGGAATCTTCACAAACTCCAACCCACTCCCCATTAAGAAAGACTTTGTACTTCCGACTGAGAGAAGTAGATGCATCGTCCACCAAATTTTCCATCCCACAACGTAACAATGTAGGAACTACGGGCTTTAATGTGTTTAAGCTTACAAGTCCTGTGATGGACAAGTTTTTAATAAGCCCACAATTTTCACCATCTGGGGTGGAAATAAAGCAAACCCTACCCCAGTGAGAAGGATGCCTGTCCAAAAAAAAATTACATTAGACATTTTGAGAAACTAAATGAGCAGAATGCAACAATTTATATTTTCCTCTCAATTATTTATGGATCCCGAACTGAGCCAACTTCTAAAATATCAAGGGAAGATATTCACAATCTAATGAGCTTATTCACATTTGCACACTTTGTAAACAGTAAAAGAAAGGATCTGTTGTTTCTTATAGATGAGAGAGGTTGAGTAGACTCTGATGAGTTTGAAAACTTGTTGCGAGTACCACGTAGAAATTGATAATTACAGACATGGAAAGAGAGAAACCCCGTGAAGTTTACAAAACTGTTGAATAGAACCTATAGAATGAGAATTATTGGCAACGCATAGAGAGAGGCCTCCATGAAGTTTACAAAATTGCTGTTTGGTAGCATTTGGGACAACCTTTAAAATGAGTGTTACAGTCTACAGACAAGGTAGAAGAATCCTTGGAATCAGAACTCAAAGAAAGAAAGAAAAATAATTAATCACACATCTATGTATCAACATGATAGCCAATAATGCAAAAAAAAAAAAGTTCAGATAACTCACGGGTATCTTGCATCACCAACTTTCCCAGTGTATGCAACCTGTTGACGCGTTCTCCTTAACTCGGCCATTGTCTGAAGGGGATTAGCACGACCAAGTGTGGCCACCACACCTGAAATCCTTTCCATCCTCTTGAATGGATGTGCCCATGCTCCAGTAGAGAATGCTCGGGATAGACCATTAGTGATTATGGAAGCATCAAAATAGTGTTCAATTGGACGCACATCACGATCTCCATAGAGGTCCCTTTGCAAAGCCTTCTCCATACGCCTACGTGCATGTGCAATATGCACTTTAATCTCTCTTTCAAGCAATTCCCCTGCCAGCTCAAACCTCTTATTGCGGAAATCATCCCTGTTATCACATTTCCTACGGCCAGTATAGGCCTGCAGGAGACATTTGACCATATAACCAAGGAAACGACACTTTTGCTTTAAGCCTTTCAAGCTGGTAAAAAGATAAAGGTTCAGGCAATCTTCAATTGGTTCAGCAGGTGGGAAGCTTGTCTTTTTAACCTCGTTCTCCAAAAAGTTAAGAGCTCTTTTACCTCTTCGAAAGTCTTTCCACTTATCATCATTATCAACTTCACGAACAGAGGCAAAGAGGATATTCAGAATAGTTGGATCATCTCTGCCAAAATCGATCAAATCTACTATTTCTTTATCCGATGAAACACCAAGTGCAAAAAATAAAATCCACACAGGAATTTCTGTAGATAAGAAATATATATTGAGGACTTTCTCCAGGCTTCGTAGTTCTTCAGACTTGGAATTTTCAACTAGTTTAACAATTAGTCTATTTCTCTTAGACTCTGATCTGTATGCCACAGTCCAACCTTGAACATTCGATATCCAGAGCCTTTTCAAACAAATTTGCTCTTGAGCAATGAATATCTGGAATGAGCATGAAAATTATATTTAAGTGGTTAGAAAAGAACAGTTAACCACCGGATTAATATACATGCATAATAAGAAAGAAATATCTACACAAAACTACAACATAGAGAATTAGATTTTTTTTTTTTTAAAGATAAGAAACAATTTCATTATGAATATGAAATTACAAAGGCACAAGGCCAGTTATAACAGTGATCTCCAGCTATTTAAAAGCATGTCATAATTATAATCAAAGAAGAGGGGAGAATTAGTTATTACCAACGACTCATTTTTACAAAATATAGCCAACAGAAGAAAAACTATATTGAACTTAAATTTCTTGACTGAAATTTGATGTCCCATCAGGAGGCAGTTAATCTGTCTGAACTCTGAACATCGATTAAATAACTAAGCGTAATAGTTCTGTCTTCCAGGACAACTAGTCAACTATTTCATGAGAACTATCATGTTCTAATTTCCAAAATAAGCATGCTAAGGTTGTAGAAAAAATAATATTATGTGAAATAACTAAGATTTTATATATATATATCCATGAATGTCTAGGCTAGTTTACGCACGCCTCAACTATTCTTACAAACTGTCTGGCCATACAATATTTTCATAGAAAATTAATTCCAAAGTAGGTGGTTAGTGATCACCATGAATTGGGTTCATGACCTCTTAATCTCAGTTACTAAAGACCATTTTGACCACTAGGCCACTTCATGATGGTTTCCGGAGATATAATCACATAATTATGTCAACTTTTCAAGTAATAATAGCCTTGTCAAACAACCAATCCATTAAAAGCCATTAACAGTTTTGAAATGATTATTTGGTGACAGAATAATTTTAAAAAAAAAACAAACAATGAGTTTTATTTACAGATAAAGGGAACAAATGAAAGAGGGAAATGCACTCACTTTTTCTGCACCTTTGATTAAAAAATAGCCTCCATGATCATATTCACAGTCACGTTTCTGCTCTTCCTTCATCCAGCAAAGGTCAGAATTCACCATCACAGGTAACCTTCCTATAAATATATCCCTGTTGTCTTGATTTAAGAGATCCTTGTCGACGTATTTATCCTTTCCAGTTTTAAATTTGTCACTACTCACTAACCTTTGAGTATACACCTATTACATTACAGGTGCAACACATAATTAGGCATTTACTCAACAAACTCAGGGTCCACAAGTCAACAAAATATACTAGCAATTAATTAGGTACAAAGAATAAGAAGAAAAAAGCAAGCAGAAGGTAGAAACTAAACTAAACAGAAATTTTAATTACCTCGACATTAATATTCATTTTCATCCTTGATGAATAAGTCATATTCTGAAGTCGAGCATGCCGAGGAAGCATGTTATACTCTTTTCCACTTGCTGCACCACCCCAGAACATAGGCTTATCAAGGGTTACCTTACCAAACTTCACTGAAGCATATCTCCATTCCCCATCTCCTTTCTTTGAGGGATCATACCCGGGCTGAACGACAATCTCGCCAAAGAAATCAAAGGCCTTTTGAATACCACTTTCTATAAAGTCATTGTATGAGTTAATTTGGTGACTAATAAGGCCGTGCTCTTTAAAAAATGCCATTGATGACTTCTTACAGAAATCCTTCAAAAAACCTTCCCCCAGATCATGTATGTCGACTGGCTCAGAATAATCATCATCATCTGTATCCATATCACTTCCATAGTCTTCTGGGTCACTATTCATCTCTTTATCATTCTTTCCACCCGATGTCCCCATTAAATTCAAGGACTATAACAATAGCAGACGAAATTAAGAAGCAGATAAATATACTAAAATTTCTCAGGCAAATAATATTACAAAACCTGATGAATTATCTAGATAAAACTGGCAGATTGAGCAGAAGCGTCTATCAAACAATCGGCAAATTTACAAGGTTGCTCGTGGATGAAAGTTAATAAACATTTTTACACAACCACAGCCATGGCTATTCCTGCTCTGAATTAAGCTATACTGCAAGAAAACTCAGGGATTTAAACAAACCTAACCTAATATTTCCAAAGCCATTGATAAATAATTATTCATCTCTGACGATATCAAAATCCGAAGTAAAAGCTAAACTAACACGCTACAAACTCCACAAGTGAAACAGAAACAAAAACAAAATCCCCACACTACAATGCTCAAAACACACACACACACACACTCTAAGAGAACTCCACAATACCTAATTGAAAACAGCAAACAATCCAAAACTCTCGTAGATAATCAAATTGAGTAGAACACGATCACAGAGGTGAGAGATTCATAATACCTTAGAGATTAAACCCTAGTTCACTTCTTCCGACCACTCCACCAGCTCCTAAGCGTTCGAAGAGAGATCAGAATGAAGAATCCACGCAATGCCGTCGATCTTCGCTCGAGTAAAGCGCCAGTTTATGAGAGGAGATGATCTCTCTGCGGATGCAAGGAACTGTAAGAAAGTGGAGTGATAGAAAGACTTCTGAAAATAGTGAGGAAAGAGACACGAAAAAGACGCATGCATCAAGAGTGCGAGGGAAATGAAACCCGGACTCTGAAGTATGAATGGTAAATATGAAGAACTTTAGGGGACTAATTGTGAATTTACAATTCTCTAAGCCTCGGTTTGATTAGGACTTGGTAAAAAAAAAAATTAATTAAATTTGTTATAGTTAAATAAAATAGGATAAAATACCATTTTAACTTTCTCTCCTGTTTTATTTTAATCTCAAACTTCTAAAGTCCAATTTTAATTTCTGAACTTTTAGTTTTGTTTTATTTTTGTCCCTAAATTTTCCAAAGTTCAATTTTAGTCCAAAAATTTTGAAAAAACTTTAAATTGGTTCCTATCATAAAATTTAAGTAAATATCAATCGAAATATTTTCAATAATGTTAATAATAATAACATAATCAAAGATAAATTGTGAAGAAAATTTTAAAATTTAGAGAAGAAAATGTTAATTTTTATAAAAAAAAATAATCTAAGAACTGATTTTAAACCTTTTTTTTTTATTATTCTAGGGACTGAAATGAAACAAATCTCAAAGTTAAGGGATTAGAATTAAACTTTTGAAATTCATAGACTAAAATATAACAAAAAGTAAAGTTCATGGATCAAAATGAAACAAAACTGAAAATTCAAAAAATAAAATTGAACTTTTGAAAATTTATAGATCAAAATGAAACAATAATAAAAGTTTAAGAACCAAAATAGTATTTTATTTGATTTAAAAATAATTTTGTTTAATCATTATTTAATTTTATTTTTTTAACTATTTCATAGAATATAATTTAATTGGAGGCAAGTTTCGCTCTATTAAAACTTTCACCTGCAGATTTATTTGATTCAAATTTTTTTTTTTTTTTTTTAAATAATTGGAGCTGAATGAATCAATTTTTGCTATATTTGATGTTTTCTAAAATTAATATTATTTTTTCATTTTTTACTATTCACAAGAAAGCTTCATTTTAAAAAGATAATTCATATAATTCTTAATTATAAACAATAGTTCGGACTAATTATTCATATATGTTATATGTTCTTTGAGTTAAGTAATTGATTAAATAAAAATAAATAAAAAATTAGCAATTTCTTGTTTTTTTTTTAATTGACAACTTTAATTTTATCTAACAACTGAGCACACATTTAGAGACATATAGTTGGCCCTTCTCAATAATACATATGCGTATACATTTACATCTACGATTCTCAATAATACGTATACGTATACATTTACATTTACCTATCATTCGTAATTATAAATATTAGTCGAATAGAACTAATTATTGATGTGTGAATTTTGAGATGAGTAATTGATTAAATAAAAATAAATTAAAAAAAATAGCAATTTCATGTTTTTTATTTACAACTTTGATTTTATCCAATTAACTACTAAGCACACACTTGGAGTCTATGATTTAATATATTGGCCCTTCTCAATAATATATGTACATGTGTATGTGTGTACATGTGTATGTGTGTGCATATATATATATATAGATATATATATATATATAGATATATACACACATGGTTCATTGTTCAAAAAAAAGAAATCTCGAATTTGTAATACTTTAACCTATTTCAATTTTTGTCAACAAGAGCAACCATTCAACACATAAATATATGCATATGATCTCGTTATAGATTTCTTTTTCAGTACAACAGGGGAGAATTGAAGAGACTCGAATCATTAAGCCAGTGGATGTTAAAGCATCACTAGTGTCAGCTGAAATATGTTCAGACCTCGTCAAGAGTTCTAACTTAATTGTTGAATTATAAAAAATGATATATGTTAGTTACGTACAAGATCAAACCGACTGGTGTTGAACTGAAATAACACAAAATAATGAAACCACTGTAACACTGACTCTTTCAATCATTGATATTGAAGATAAAGAAATTTAAATCCTCACTCCACATGTTACTGAACTAAAACAGTTATAAGAGTTGAATGGCTGAGGGGGTGTATATTTATATGCATCAATCTATGATCTCTCATCCAAAAGGCATTGTAAAAGCAAAGCTTAACCAGATTTTGAAGTTCTAATCTCCTCTTCACTTTGTCATTTGTGAAATTGAATTTGAAAAATGAAGGTCCGATTTCATAACTATTTGATTTTTCGTTTTTTGTTTTTGAAATTTACATTCATATTTACTCAAGTTCTCTACGTATGTTTCATCTTCTCCTAAACCAAAACAAGCATTTGGAAACTATTTTTTAGCTTTCAAATTTTGGGTTGGTTTTTAAAAACACGGATAAAATGAAGATATCAAAGTACTGAAAAGCATGTATTAGACTAGTACTTATAGATTTAAATTTCAAAAACTGAATGATTATCAAATATGACCAAAAAGATACCACCAAGACAAATAGCTAACTTATTTGAACATGATTTTTTTGTTTGTTTTTTTTTTTTGCACAAGAATCTCCGAGTTCATTATCTTCAACTTCTGTCTGTCATTTCGATAGAATCATTCAAGGCGACGTAGAAGGTAGTCAACTTCGACTTCCTTTGTGAGCGGCATTACCCATTCGTCGTAAAGGCGAGACACGAGCGATGGATCAATCTTATAATTTCCTCCTTCATTTGTGTTGTTGAGAGTCACTTCTTGCCCAAACACCTTGGCCTTCTTCTCCACTCTCTTCTTAACCATCTCTTCCACTGCCTCAAATGTCAATAGCTTCATCAGAGTATCTCTTTCCTGAAAAAAACAGTTAAACTTTTATCAATCTTTTTTCGTTTCTACTGTCTCAAATGCCAATGACTATTCAAACAGACCACTTATATAAGCCTCAATGTTCATCATCATACCGATTCATAATATATTTATTAGGGGTGTTCATAGGTCGGTTGGTGTCAGTTTATGCTGAAAATTGACACCAAACCAACCATGCCAGTATACTTGAAAATGAAACCAAATCGACCGATCGGTTAAGTCAGTCGGTAAAGTAAGTTAATTCATTTTTTTAATTAAAAAAACATATTTATCATATAATTTTTTATTGAACATTTGAGTATTAATTTTAATAAAAGAAAAATACCAACTAATTTTTAGAAACACATTTAAAATTAAGTTAATTTTATAATAATTTAATAAGAAATCTGAGTAAATATATGAAAAATATTAATATCAAATAAAGGAATTTTTTATTAACCGGTGAAACCAACTGACCGAACTGACCAAAAAAGTTTTGGTTTATTATTTTTCTAACCGACTCTGACCGATGTATACATGAAAACCACCCGCCCGCCCTAAATTCGGGTTGAATAGGTTTTCGGGCAATACATGAATACCTCTAATATTTACGATACCTGAGAGCGAATAGGAGGCTTGTATTCGTGCGGGGCATCTCTAAATTTCACCTCGGCTACGTATTTTCCACAGTGGATCCTCCTTGAAAGCGCCTGAGATTCGGTTACCAAAACTAATGAGTCATTTTGTAGAAGAAAATCCAACATAGTTGGTTTGTATTATCATGAGGAACTTGAAACAAAGTACTAATAGTTTACAAAGTATTATTTAACCTGCAAACAAGCAAGATCACTAGCAGCAGTGGCTGCATAATTTCCATCCTCGCCATCAGCAACTAATAATGGTAAGAATTTGTTGAAGTAGAAATCCCATATGGCTTTGTTCATATTAATTGAAGCGCCCGAAGGATGCAAAACCTGCAAACTTTAATTAGTTTTCAACAAAACTGGCTTTGTATTTGTTATGAATAGCGGAAGAATTAAAGAAAACACAAGACAAAGAACACAAAGATTTACGTGGTTCATGAACGTCGTGTTAGCTACATCCACGCAAAGTGGGGAGAAACTCTTTTTATTAGGAGATAAGAATACAAATGATTGGTCTAATATGACTGAAATTTTAAGAGGGTGTATGTATGACACTCTCATAAAATACATAAAAGTAAAATACGAAAGTACAAACTCAACTACATACTTCGACCGAACAGCGAAACTCCAAACTAATTAATTGTAGGACAACATAGTTTAAAGCATTTTAATAGTATTCTCGTTTTTTATAACCACGAGTGTCTGAGTCATGCTTATGCGTGCATCGACTGTTCTCACCAGACAACCATCTGACCTTACTACATTTTGTTGTCAGAATAACTTGTAGGAAATTAATTCTTCAATAAGTGACCATCGTAAACTTATAAGTTATAACCTTAGAGGTATTTGGATGAATAATTATAGAGTGATTATTTTTAGTGATTAGAAATGAAGAGTTATTTTGAGTGATTACGAAAGAGAAATTGTAGAAATAGCTCGTTTGGGTGAAGTTATTATTGAGTGATTATAAAACCTCATTTTTAGTTGCTCTGTAAAAGTACGAAACAAACAGCCTCTAAGTATTTTATGATTTATGATTTACAAAGCCTTAATTTGTGATATTATTCGCATTACGTGTTAGCCAAAAAGGAAAAGGAAACTTTAAAAGAGATCAACGATCTCTTCTCACCTTTGGAAACTTGTGATGGTGCACCGAAGAACGAGGCAAATCTTCTGGGAAAAAAGCATTTTCTTCAGGATTCTCATATCTACCAGCCTGATGACAAGAACCCAAACAGGTAATCAGTGGAAAAAGCTTCAAAACTGTACCAGAATCTTAAATCCAACTGAAAAAAAAGTAACAAAATAACCAAAAAGAAAATGCATTCAGGACTAAAACTGCTCTTTTTCTTGTGGAATTATATCAATATTTAATCAACTAAACATCAGTAGAGACATCAAATATAATGTTTCAAGCAGCTTATATTGAAAATGACAACAGCCACAAATATTTATGAAAATGTGTTTTCATTGTTCAAAAGAATGGTCTAGCCTCCCCTGCAATCTAAAAACTACAAGAAACAGAACATAGATTGAAGAAAGAGCAACACATTCTTAATCTTCTCAATTTAGCCCTTTTTTATAACCAGGAATCAAAACTTGGCCCCAACTACATACCCAATTAACTCGTGTATATCTCAAGGCCTAAACCCGAAAGACAACTACAAATTTTAATAATTAAGTTCACTCGTAGGTTTCGAACTTGAGACCACCAAAGGAGAACCGTAAAAACATCAAGCCTTTACCAATCAGGTTGCCGTTTTGAGACAATTGAGACACCAGGATTTCAATCGTCTTTCACAATTAACTTTCAACAGCGCTCGCGCGGAGATTTACGGAAGAATTTGTAAGCTTCAAAGCAAAGAGATAAACAACAACAACACAAGCATATAACTTAAACGAACAAACATCAACTCACCTTAGCTTGAATGGCCTCAGTTTCTTTCACAATGAATTCAACCAAAGAACCACTAAATCCATGAACATTATGATTATGATGATGGTACAACTTCCGATTAAGAGGGAATCTAGCTCTCTCAATGAGACTGAAAACAATAGTATCCTCCTGTCTGATCAAAGAGTCTCTAATCTCATCAAGTGTCAATTTATCCGAACCCGAATTCGGGTTACAGTTAACATCCGCCATAGATTCTTTAGCCAATACCAAAACAAACAGGCCAATAAACAACATGATGATAACAAAATTGTCAGCCTCAATTATGAAACAACGAAAAAACAAGGTAATATATACACAAAAAAACAGTCAAACAGACACAGCACTATAAATTCTAGCAAAAAAAAGCAGTTGAAACATCGTAATTATCATTAAAAAACAACGAAGTAAACAAAGAAAAGTCTACGCATGGTAATAATGGCCGTTCACAAATCGATTTGAAAATTGGAGAAATTAAAATTTAATTAAAGTAAAAGGGCTGACCTCTGCAGGATTCAACTCGACAACAGTGGCGATTAATTTAGTCAGAGCTGAATGTCGGCGCTGAAAAACTTTGTTGAAATGAAAGTGTGAAACACACGGGAATTATTGGTAAGGCGAAAGGGGAAATGGCTTTTAACCTAAGAGAAATTGATTGATGATAAAGAAGATTAGTAGATAGGTGAGTGGGTGGGTGGGTGGGTGGCGGTGGTCGGAAATTTCCCGCCGAAGTTGCCGCCGTGGGCGGCGGAGGGATGATTTAGCGTGGCGTGGGTGGCGACGCCTCCAGGTGAACTTTTCAGATCATGCGTACGGTCGAGTGCAATTGAAGTAGAATGTAACTATTAAAAAAAATGAGCTTTATAATTATCTTTCTTATAATTAATTATCAATATTCCTTTTAAATCTTTATAATAAATCTTCTTTTTAAATAATATTCAATTGAGATTTATTTAACAATCACTATTTTTAAATATTAATTTTAAATATTTTAAAAACTAAATCAAGTAAATTTTGAATGCATTCATTGCTTATAAATATTCAAAATAAATTTTGATTCTAAATACTAATGAATTATAGTGATCATAATCATTTAAAATAATTATTTATTAAAAATTGCACAAAATATCGGTAAAGTATGACATTTTTTACCATTAAATCTTTAAATTTTCAATTTGAGCAATCGCTCTCTAAAATTTAAAAAGTGTTACAATTAACACGTTTAAGTTAATTTTAAGAGATTTTCATACGTGCGTGAATATGATAAAATTGTTCAAAAAATATTTAATCTCTACTTTTCCTACAACTAACGAAATTCATAACTTCTTAATAAATCTATAATGAAATTTATGTAAATTAATAGATTTTATAAATGGGTATATTTATAAATAAATAAGTCTTAAATCATACGAGACTCGTAACTGTATTATAGTAATTTTATGTGCTTTCTTGTAAGTTGGGATGATTATTAAACTTATTTCAATTAAAAATCACTTTAAACTTAAATCAAATTTTAAACTTTATTTTAAGTATATTAATTAAAAAACAAGACCAAAATCAAAACCCTCATTTGAAGAATGGTACTTAAAAGAAGAGTAGCATCAATAATTGAGTGTACTAATAAGTGGAGACTTTTAAAAAGCAAAGTTTGAAGAAATTGCCTAAGAGTTGCTCTCAATACAATATTCAAATGAGGTTTTTAAAATGCCAAGAGTTGCAATATAATGAGTGCAAACGTTCTTATCGTATTAAAAAGATCGATTAATTTATAAATATAAATATTTTAAAATTTTATTAGTTTATAAAATTTTTATCATAAATTTATAAGAAGAAGAAAAAGTTATGAATTTAGCTCGTTATGGACTTTTAAATAAATAATAGAAAGACTAAATATTCTTTTGACAATTTTACCCTTTTTCACACTTATAATTTTTTTAAAAAAATTAACTTAATTGTTAATTGTAATACTTTTAAAACTTTATGGAAGACAATTACTCAAATTAAAAGTTTAAGTATTTAATTGTTACAAAATTTATGCAATTTTTCTTTAATTATTTTAATAATTTAAATCATCTTTCATTTTTTATTGTTGAAAAATAACTTTTATTTTCAATTTCTCATATAATTCTTCATTAGTTACCTAGAATATTTGATAATTTTTACAATAATATATATATATATATATAATTTGCACTTACTATTTTAAATTAACTTTTTTCATAAGGTTTAATGCTCCTTCCAAGTTTTTAGTGAAATAGTTATCCATTAGAAAAATTTTATTATTATTATTATTATTCATTGTAAATAAGATTTAAATTTCATAGTTACAAAATTGTACTTAGCGATTTCATAGTTACTAAATTGTACTTAGCGACGTGATGTGCATGCATGCGTGCGTGACTTTTTTTTAGTTCTTAACAAATGAACCTATTAAACAATAAGGGGTTTATTTAAAGTGTTTAGAAATGAGATGAGTTATTTTTAGTGATTATAAAAAAGAAATTGTAATAATAGCTTGTTTGTATATGATTTTTAAAGAGTGATTATAAAAACTCGTTTATAAAATCTCCATAAATATTCAAAATAAACATCCCAAAAAGATAAATGCTGAACGATTGAGTTCGTAAGTATGCGTTTGGGGTAGAAGGAAGAGATAGGAAGTGTTGATTAGGAAGTATGTGTTTCAGGTGTAGGGTTAGAAAGAGATAAAAGTTATGCGACCT
>JBBMEG010027231.1:9971-23693 GCA_037832605.1 Cyclanthera cordifolia
TTTCTTTTTCTCAAACCACCTTTGTTATTTGTAATTTCCCTTCAAAACTTTAAACACAATTAGAGTCTCCAAAATGACAATTTTCTCTAAATTTGTAAAGTAAATCAAAAGCTTAATGAACGGGTCAGAGAAACCACTTATTTATAATTATTAAAATGTGTGTTCATGAAAATAATAAGCTTGACAACATATGATAAATTTTAGGTAGTTATAAAACCTCTCAGTTATGATTAACCTAACTAATTTTTCATTAGTTATTGATTAAATTAATTATTTTTTATTAACTATGTATTAACTAATTGATGTAAGAATGATATTTAATTAAATCAAAAAAGAAAAATAAAAATCCATCATAAAACGACGTCGTATGAAAAGAGGTGGGAGTCGTCCACTATTTTGTCGGCTCTTACAATTCGTCTTTGTTAGAGAAGCTCAACGGAGAAACCCACCGTCGTCTTCCCCTTCACAATACCGTCGCCGGCGGACTCCATATCTCTAACCCTAACTCCTCATTTCTCTTCACAGCTTGATCGAATTCCTCAGCTATGGCTCTCAATCTCCGCCAGAAGCAAACTGGTAAGCTCTTTTTCTCCATACCTTTTTTCTTCTTCCTTAAATCTCAGAAATATCGGCGCCAATTGATCATACACGCACTCACTCACAAAACATTAACTAGTTTCATCTTTGATTCATCTCAGAAAGTATTCTTCGTATGTTGAATCTGAACCAGACTGTTACCGCAACTGGTACGGCAAACGAAGAGGTTTACAAGATGTTGATCTACGATAGATTCTGTCAAAACATCCTCTCTCCTTTGATTCATGTCAAGGATTTGCGCAAACATGGCGTTACTCTCTATTTCCTTGTCGATAAGGATCGTAAGCCTGTACACGACGTCCCTGCTGTTTACTTTGTTCAAGCAACTAAGCATAATATCGACCGGATTGTTGCTGATGCTTCCTGTGCTTTGTATGATAGCTTTTTCCTCAACTTTGCTTCCTCTGTCCCTCGGCCGCTGCTTGAGGATCTCGCATCGGAAACATTGAAAACTGATTCGATTCTGCGAATTGCGAAGGTGCATGATCAATATTTGGAATTTGTTACTCTCGAAGATAATTTATTTTCGTTAGGTCAGAGGTCTAGTTATGTGCAATTGAATGATCCCTCGGCAGGGGATCGTGAGATTGAAGAGATTGTGGAGGAGATTGTTGGTGGGTTGTTCTGTGTCTTGGCTACACTTGGTGTGGTGCCGATTATTAGATGCCCACGAGGTGGGCCTGCTGAGATGGTTGCCGTGGCGTTGGATCAAAGGTTAAGGGATCACTTGTTATCGAAGAACAACTTGTTCTCTGAAGGCGGGGGGTTTATGAGCTCCTTTCAGCGCCCAATCCTGTGCTTATTTGATCGTAATTTCGAGTTGTCTGTTGGAATTCAACATGATTTTAGATACCGACCTTTGGTGCACGACATTCTTGGGTTGAAATTGAATGGGTTGAGTGTTAAGAGTGAAAAGGGTGGAATGAATTATGAGTTGAATAGTTCGGATCCATTTTGGTTGGCAAATGGATCCTTGGAATTCCCAGAAGTTGCGGTTGAGATTGAGACTCAGTTAAACAAATACAAGAAGGATGTTGATGAGGTCAACAGGAAGACTGGTGGAGCTGCTGAGGCCGAACTTGATGGAACTGATATGATAGGTAACACTAAGCATTTGATGAAAGCTGTGAACTCATTGCCTGAATTGACTGAGCGGAAGCAAATCATCGACAAGCACACTAATATTGCTACTGTATTGCTTGGTGAGATTAAGGAAAGGTCCCTTGATTCATATGCGAAAAAAGAGAATGAAATAATGTCTCGAGGTGGCCTTGATCGGAACGAGATTTTGGCAGTTCTTAGAGGTAAAGGAACTAAGATGGACAAGCTTCGGTTTGCTATCATGTACCTAATCTCTTCTGAAAACATTAATCAATTGGAAGTCGAAGCAGTAGAAGAGGTTCTAAAAGAGTTGGAAATTGACATCGGTGCATTTCAATATGTAAAGAAGATAAAGTCATTGAACGTCTCGTTTGCATCTGCAAATTCTGCTAGTAGAGGAAACATTGTCAACTGGGCCGAAAAGCTATATGGACAATCTATTAGTGCTGTGACTGCTGGTGTTAAGAATCTATTATCTACTGACAGACAACTTGCATTGACAAGGACTGTGGAGGCTTTGATGGAGGGAAAACCAAATCCTGAAATTGATTCTTATCTATTGCTCGATCCTCGCACTCAAAGGTCAAGTGCTGGAACAACCAGTAGCCATTTAAAAGGACCCTTTAAGGAAGCAATCGTGTTTATGATTGGCGGGGGAAATTACGTAGAGTATGCAAGTCTGCAGGAACTTTCGCTGCATCAGCAGCCAACAAAGCATGTTGTATATGGTACAACAGAAATTCTAACCGGAGAGGAGTTTGTCGAGCAGCTTATGTTGTTGGGGCAGAAGATGGGGTTGGGTGCTGCTGTTATTTCGAAGTAAATTAGTTCTTATCGTTATTGTGAAGCCTGATAGAGTTATTTTTTGATTGATGAAATGTAAGTGGTAGAATTCTAAACCAGTCTGTCACATATAACACTTCAGTTACTGTTGATCTATACTTGATCCTAAAGAAGCCTACATGATTCTCTAGTTTACTTTTTGAGCTCTTAGGAAATCTTCTTTTTCCATTGTAAAATTGGCTACGTTCGGTTGATGTTGATTCGGAGCTGATGTACATCATTTGATGTGCAAGATCTATCTAACAGAACCAATTTTGCTGTCGGCAACTTGAGCGGAATTGACTTACTGAGTTCTTCAAGTCATGATTCTGGTATGTCTCACTCTTACTGAGTTCTTCAAGTCATGATTCTGGTATGTCTCACTCTTACACATATATGAAGCTTTGCTTGCTTTGTAGTTTCAGTTTAAGTAACATTTTATGCTTTATGGGTTATTTTGTTTAGGTAATAGAAACTTGCATTTTATTTATATACATGGAATGATTAAATATCACACCATCTTTTGCATGGTTGAGAATGCACAAAAAGTAAGATGAGAAAGCGACCCATTTTATGACAAAATATACAACACCACTGACCACACCAAAAGCAAAATGAGTCTAAGACAAATTAGAGGCCACAACACTACAACTCTGGTTTTAGACCAACTTGGAAATTACTGTGCAGGAACCACCATGGACCATTTCTTGAAAGCAATCTGCACGACGAAACAATGATAAAAAGTTGTAAATATCTGCATGAAAGTTAGGGATCATCAACCTATCATTAACCCGAGTTCCAGAATTGAACAATAATGATCTGTTTTAGTATAGTGATAAAATGCATTCACTGATTGCAAACACATCTGCATAATTGTTGAACTATTTAGGGATGTTTGTTTGCAAGGTTTATTTTAACCCCTAGAAGCTAATTTAAATCATCCACCAAAAGGAGTTAAAAAACCCATAAATGTCACATCATTCATAAATAACAATTTTTTTCTACAACTTCTCTATAAATAGTCACATACAAACAAGTTATTATTATAACCTTTCTATATCTCCTCTACAAACAAATACATCCGACAAACATTATTATAATAACTCCTTTACTAACTCCTCCACAACTTCTCAACTAAACACCTCCTTAGAGTTTAGGGTTTAGTTTTTTTTTTTATTCAACAAACATTTGGGATTGGAGTGGGAAGGTTTGATTTTAACTTCTTGGTTACTAGGTAGCTCTTGTTGTTGTATCAGCTATAAGCGAAGAGAATAGCTTAATTTTCATTGATTTTCTCTTAATTCTATACAATAACAACAATCAACCTCCATTATAGAGTGCCTGGTGGTGGTTGTTATGAATTGCCTAGTGAAGAAAAGTGTTTTATGTAACCAAGAAGTAATAATTTCCAATCCACGATGACCACCTAAAATAATTCTTTACAGATTTTTTTGACATTAGGATCAGTATGTCTCGTGAAAATAATCAAGGTGCGTGTTAACTGACCCATACACTCACGGATACAAAAACACTCACGGACACAAAAAA
This sequence comes from Cyclanthera cordifolia, assembly GCA_037832605.1. Classification (NCBI taxonomy): domain Eukaryota; kingdom Viridiplantae; phylum Streptophyta; class Magnoliopsida; order Cucurbitales; family Cucurbitaceae; genus Cyclanthera; species Cyclanthera cordifolia. The sequence goes on from JBBMEG010027231.1 coordinate 14,040, forward strand.
AGGGTAAAATCTATGCATCAACATTTAGTTGCCAAGTTTTTAATTGATAGTTTGTCTAAATTAGGTCAGAGTTGTAGTACTAGTACCTGATAAAACCAGCTACAGTACGCAAGCCCATAAAGAGTGTCAAGCCCGACCATGGCCCATACAGACCAAAACTGGAAGGAGCATAAAGCATAACACATGAAGAGATTACCCCAACCACCACCTACATATAACCAGCAATAGTAATTAAGTTTATGTCTCTAACCTTAGGGAAACAAAAGATAACCACCATGGATTGGCCTAGTAGTCAAGAAGGGCCTTGAGGTGTTTAAGGTGATAGGTTCAATCCATGGTGACCACCTACATAGGAATTAATTTCCTACAAGTTTTCTTGACATTCAAATCCTGACAATAGTCGAGGTGCACGTAAGCTGACCCGGACAGTCACATATATCAAAAACAAAACTTTTGATCAAGAGATCATTGAATTTCATTTCAAACAATAGCTCGTTTGGATGTGATTAGAAAATGGTGATTATTTTGAATGGTTAGAAATTAATGATTATAAATGAGTAGTTACAAATGAATGATTAGAAATGAGAGGTTGTAAATGAATTATTATTGAGTGTTTAGAAATGTGATTATTTTGAGTGATTAGAAATGAATGATTATAATAATTCGTTTAGATGTGTTGGTTTGTAAAACCTCATTAATAACTCGAAAGAAACACCTCTTAAAGTGTTGGATGAGAAGTTAACATGGTGAAAAATTAATAATTTAATATTTCACATTTAATCTAGTCAATCTTGTCGTAGTCGTAATCACGACGTTTTAAGTCACACTGACTTCTTGTCCAACGTTTGAACAAATTTTCAGAATCCAAGTTATTTTTGAAATCTTCATGAATATTATAGGTATTTATGAAACAAACAACAAACTTTAGGAGTGCTTTTTTAGAAGAAAATTAAAATTAAGGAAGATGTTTACCGTTGAGGAAGCTGCATATGGGAAATCTGAAACACCATAATGCAAACCATCAAAGAGAAATGCCAGAGAAATCAAAGGCTGAGTGGCACTTACGAACTGTACGAAATTCATTGAAAAATTATTGGGAGATAATCGAGGTGTGCGTATCTTGGCCCCGACAATAAAAAGTTAGTCAAGCCAGTTACCAGTAGTCCGGATCTAACAATTTCTAAAACACGAGGATCCTTGGTGAACAAAGGAGTCAATGAACAAAAAGATGCTCCAATGATTGCAAATAATATGATACCTACAATCAATCCAACCTGCATATGATATGCACAAATCTATATAAATACTCCATCTCTATTTGGAAAAACACCAAATAATATTGCCCCAAATGACACATAAAATGGTGACCTTTAAGGCTAAGGCAGTTACTTTCTTTGCAGTCTTGTAATCTCCTTTGGATACAGCACTTGCAACCATAACCTATCAATTTAGTAGGTCATTTCAAGCTCATAGAGTAGGGAAATATTGGGATATTAGCAACAAATGCATTTCATTCTCAACATAACTTTGAAGTTCGAAATAAACACTACTACACGAGAATAAAGGCGCAATCTAGATACACAAAGAAAACTCTTTGCCTATTCGAGAGGCCGATAAACTCTTCCTCGACACTACTATTTTATTACCACAAAAGACATACCCGCCTCTGCGCTCCTCGCATTAATAGCCACCCTCACTTTTTCCACCTACAACATTTCTTGTTCATTTCCCTAAACTCTAAACCATCGGAATGAATTGAAATATTTTAGGGTCATTGTCCTGTTAGAATGGTCAAGACCTGCATAGCGTAAACAGGCATAAACACTCATAGATTCGAAATACAAGGAAACAATATAAGTTAATCAACGATACAGTACACAAAGTAATGAGACTCTTGATGAAGAGAATTGAGATAAAAGTAGGAAAACTATACGTACCTGACTAGAAGTAGCAAGAGCATCAGTAAGAATAGATACTCCTAACCATACTTGCATACATATTTGATGTGCAGCCATAGGCACTGCACCTTGACGAGCAACCGTTGATGTCGCCACCGTCATGGTCGTTAGAACAGAAAGAGTCCTACCAAGGAGAAAGCTACCTAGTAGTAAACACCCATTGAATCAAACTATGGAAATTGTGTCTATAGGGTTATTGAATTGATCTAAAACAGACTTCTTTTTCTTTAGCTTTGGAACTCACTGTCTCAGTAATATGTTTTCAGATAAAGAACAAAGCTTTAAGATCATCCAAAAAACCAAGTCTAGAAAAAGGGGATCAAACTAAAGAAGAGGACTCTAGTCAAGTAAAACAAGACCCATGCGTTTTTCTTTAAATAAAGAAGAAAGTTTGTTCTTGAACGAAGGCGTATTGATGACTCGAGCTCCTATCAAATGCTCTAAAAGAGCCTATTATCATTTATGATGGCCACCTACTTACGAATTAATTTTTTTATGTATTGTCTTGACATCCAAATGTCGTAGGGTCATATAGCATGTTTGCAAGAGTAGTATACGTGCGCATAAGTTCATTCATACGTTTAGGTTTAGGAATATATAAGAAGAAGAGATTCTATTATTTCCTTTCCCCACATGTTGCTCACGACTGAACAATATGCAAAGTCATCCGCTCGCTCCCCAAAAACTACCCTCGAAAAGTCGGATGGAGGAGGAACTCGAGCACATCTCTAAAATTTGTGTCCATTATCTTGCTCTTTAGAAAGGAAGTTTCTTCAAAATATTTAGTACAAGAGGAAAACAGTTAAGAAATTACCAGATTTCATGTATTCATCAAATTGCAAAGCACCAAACTTTGGTGATAGCAGTACAACCCTTTTGCTTAAAAACCATATCATTGAAAAGGCTGTAACATATCTGAAGCAGGAACACAACTCATTTAAATTTTGAAGGCCATGAGAGAATATTAAAAAAAAAAAGAAAAAAAAAAAGAAAAAGAGAGAGAGAGAGAGGGAGAGGGAGAGGGAGAGGGAGAGGGAGAGGGAGAGGGAGAGGGAGAAGAATAATAAAAGTTGAAGTTGGAAGTTTACATACTGAGACACAACAATAGAAATTGCTACTCCAGTTGCTCCCATTTGAAAATAGTAAATTGATAATGGAAAGAGGCACACAGCCAACAAGTTGCCAATTCCTACAAATTAATACAAATTCAAGATAATTAAGAACTATAAATTATAAGTTAAAGTCAAATTATCATGGTGATTTGGTCATTAGAATAAGAATTAATTTTCCAATACTATTATTTGGTCGCGAGAATACTCAAGATGCGCTTAAATTTATCTGATCATTCATGAGTTCTTGGTTCTTGGTTCTTCAACTTTTAGTTTTGTTTTGAATAGAGATCATGCCTTTAAGTGCAAATACATACTAAGGCACATTTGCGGCAAGGAGGATGTGAATGATTATGGGAGAAATGAGAATACATGACAGTGATCAATGATTATCTGTGTTTGAGATGAAGTTTTGTTATGGCAGAAATACTTGCTCGTGTTTGAAGCTTAAGTAATGATTACGAAGGGAACTATTACTTGTATTCGGGGTGTTAAAAATGATCATGGAAATACAAATTAAAGAACATGGGGAGAATGAAAAATAGTTATTGAGAGGATGAAAATTAGTCATATAAGGGGAATGAAAAAGTGATTATAAAAAGAATGTAATGGAAATCAATAATTAATCATGAGGAAAATGATTATCGGTGGTTTAAATGTAAGACTATAGTTGGATAGAAGACTGATTGCGATGCCCGCAAACCAATTTATGATGTCTTCGTTGCTGATGTTCGTTAAGCAGAGGTCTTTTTTCAACTAATGATCACCTCAATCCTGAAGCCTTGGGAGTGAAGAGGGGAAAAATAACATGTCACAAGAGCAAGGCAAGGTTTGAAACCCTAGTGTAGGAGGGATGCCTCGCGAGCCGGGCTTCTATAGATGAGGCGCTTAGGCAAAGCAAAGTCAATTTCGGGATTATTTCCCAATAATCATTCTTATGATCCTTGCCTCAAATACCCTCCTTGACACAATAAAAAACAACCTATAAGACATGGTTTTCAAGGGTATACTTGTAATTTAACACAAAGTTTACCATTTGATATGATTATAAGGTTGATAGATAGATGCATACCTAAACATAGTAAAGGAGTTTTGGTATCCTTAAAGCCCCTAAAAACTCCTTGAAGAGTCAAATAAAGAACAACAGCAGGAGCACCAATGGCTCTATGTGAAAGAAATTGTTGGGCTGGAATGCGCAAAGGTGACCCCTGTTTATAAAATAAACCAACAGACTCAAAACACTCATAAATATGATTTTTTTAATATAATCATTGTTTTATATTCTTGAGTGTTCGGGATTGCTTATGTCCTTATCGACTATTCTTACACGAGCGATCGCCTAATCCTACAACATATTAATGAGAAGAAAGTTGGGTAGAAATTAATTCTCATGACCATGGATTAAACTCATAATAAGGGTGTTTGTTTCGAGTTTTAATAGAGCTATTAGAAATGAACTTATATAATTACTCTTTAAACAATCTTATCCAAACGAGCGATTACTACAATTTAACTCAAAATAATTACTCTTACAATTATCCCTCCAAACATCCATAAACTCTTACGTCCTCAATTCCACTGACCTATGATGGTTGATAAAAACTAAAAGTTCGATGTATATATTCGACACAAAACTAAATTTCAAGTCAATAGATTTATCAAACATTTTAGAAAAAATAAATTGTGGAACGTCAAATGCTTGTGAAACACTAATGACATGTTTGGTTATCGCGGAAAGAGAATGAAAAAGAAGTGAGAGTTTATTAGTGTTTGATGAGATGACCAACTTTGCCGACCAAACGAAGAAAATAGATCCATTTCCTTCTCATCCATTCCCACAACTCCAAACATGCCCTAAAAAGTTCAAGAACATTATTGGCATATATTAAGTTTAAAAAAAGGTTCGAAAATTTATCAGATACATTTTGAAGTTCAAAGACCTATTATATTAGACACGAGCAAGAAAGTCCAGAGACTAAATTTGTAACTTTATCGAGATAAATCACTGCTCCTAGCAAACGTCCCATAAATATGCATATATATATATATATATATATATATATATATATATACACAAAATGTATAAACAAACTTGGAAATGTTACTTACATGAGGTATGTTCATGAGATTTAGAAGAATACCAGAACCAAAATAAAGGATCAAAGCCTCAAAAAGTCCAACTCCAACAGCCAGAATTAGAGCTGTTGAAACTGAAGATAAGTGCTTTCTCTCATTACCAATATTGGTACAACTCTGCAAAGAATCTGCTTCCCAATCAAAAAAAAAAAAAAAAAAAAAAAAAAAGAATTTTTCATATTACCATATCAAAATTTTATATTATGAAAGCTTAAAAAAAAAAAAAAAAAAAAACAACTTTGAACAAAATGAAATGAACCTGATGATGATGAAGTATCTTGGATGGAATGTTTAGAGATATCTTCAGCAACAAAAGAAGTAGCTACACTTAGTAGAGGTACATTGAAAAACTTTGATAGGTAGTTGAATATGTTTATGGAAACACCAGCTGAAGCCAACTCCATTGCACCTGCACAAATTTTGAAAATAGGCATGCATGGTGTTAGAGATGTGTCTTGAATTGTTTGATACCCCACGATTACTTAGTCAAGGGTGAGGCCTCTTGTGAAGGCTCAAAGACAATGTCTCGAAACTTAGACGAAACGTGTAATTATAAGGTTTATCTTTGTGCATATGTGCATTTATGTAATCTCATCTTATCTGTATTACGATTTTATGAGATTGCACTATACATATAAACTCTCTTAAAACCCTTAATCGTATTTACTTTATTTGTATCTCCTTAATAAAACGGTTCTTTCCGCTGTCCGTGGACTTAGCTAACACATTGTTAGTGAACCACGTAAATCTATGTGCTCTTCTTCACGTTCTTTACCGTTTTCTTTTCGATTATTGTTGCGCGCATACGGAGAACTAGAAAGATATTCGTGAGTATAAGGGTCAGCATAAATTAGTACATGGTTATACTTTACCAAACCTTTTACAAAATAAAACCAATTTTGATTTTTTTTTTTTTTTTTAAAGAAACATTTGAGAAGATGATTGTTAAAAAAAGTAACAAAGTGATTGATACTTCAAAAATATGTAGCAAGGAGAAGAAAATACAATATTCATAACAATAGAATCACTATTATATTACATACAAATAAAATTGTTACAACTTAAAAAAATAATTATAATTTAAAGAAATAAACATTTAAAAAAAATTATTTTTGTTAAATAAAAGAGCAATGAGAAGCATTTCAAAAGAAATCATTATAAGATGGTTTAGTATGGTTAACAATATCTTAAATAATTAACAAGAAGATGAGTTCAATTCATAGTAGCCACCTGCCTAAAAATTAATTTCATACGAGTTTTCTTAATAAACTATACGACTCATGACAATAATCAAGATGCATGCAAAGTTACTCGGACGGGTATAAAAAAAAATATTAATTTGGTCCCTGTGATTTGAAGAAAATTAGACTTTAGTCCTTATGGTTTGAAGAAATATAGAATTTGGTCCCTATTGGTTTGGAAAAAGTAGAGTTCAGTACATGATATGATTTGATAAATCCTAAAAATTAGTGTATGTTATTCGTCCATCGAAGTCAAATTAAGTACATAGATGTAACTTTTAATAAATGAAATGATGCATTTTTTTGTTCAATAAATTACTAACTCACACTCTCATGGTAAATTGAACAAATAAATAACTAATTAATTACGAACGATAAAACAACTTTTTAGATTTGATAAAATATTAGGAATTAAATTATAATTTTTCAAATCATAAGAAATAATTCTTATATTTTCCAAATCACGATAAATTTATAATTTGCCAATAAATAAATAAATACACATACACACATATGTACGTATATTATACACACATATATACGTATATTATACACACACACATATATATATATGCTAAAAGAAGAGAAAACAAACCTAATTTTCCAAGAGAAGCAGTCTCCAAAAGCTGTGCAAGCAATAGCATAGCTTGTCCAGCAATGGCAGGTATACAAAGAACTACAAGTTCATATTCATCATTATTACCAATTTTTTTCCAAACTCTGCTGCATTCAAACACATGCAAAATTAGCTTTATTTTTTTTTCATTTTAATATCTACATTTTTTAAATAAATAATAAACCAAGAAAATTCATAAATTTCATTTTGTGTTTGTTTGGAAAATTACATTTAATTGTTTTTTTTTTTTTTTTTTTGTAATTTCCAAAATTTGGCTTAATTTTTTAAAATGATAGAAAATAGATGTGAAACAAAGAATTTCCATGTAAAGGTAATGTTTATATTAGTAAATCTATATTTAGACTTAGTGATGAAAAGACAAGTATTAATAAATCATTAAACTTTTATTTACTCTAAATATAAAAAAAAAAAATCGAACCTCAGATTTTGAAGAACATACATTCAGAATTCAAGTCTTCAACCAACTTCGCCACTACTTTGAACGAGTAAATTACAAATAATAAATACAAATAAGTATTAACATAATTGTATTAATATATACACACTCAATAATCTACGTAAATATTTTAGGAGGTGTTTGTTTATGGGTTTTAATTAAGTTTGACGTGTTAGGTTTTATCAAATGTTTATTTGAGAAGTTCAAAAATGGAGCATTTAAGTATCCAAATAAGTGTTTCATACACCCACTAAATAAGTCAATGTGTTTCTAATAAGTGCTTCATAAACCCACAAAATAAATGCTCCAAATTTTTATTACAATCACTCTCGAAACCAACGACAAAACCACCGCACAAACAATTTTGAATTTTGAATTTTCAACCATCATTAATGGTACTTGTTTATGACACCAAAAAATTTCTATATCTACATTATTTATTTTCTCTCTCCTATAATTTCATTTTATTCATTAACTCTACATTAAAATGCATATTCTCACCTTATTCTCAATTCTTTTTCATTCTCCATATTTCTTTTGCTAGCTTATTATTATTATTATTACTACTAATTAATTACTATAAAAAAATTGGAATCCAACGTTTAACAAAAGTGAAGAAATCCCTATAATCATTGCATTTTTTTAATAAATATAGATACAAATAAGGGTAATACCGTAAGAGTGTCCGTTAAAAGGTTTTAAAATAAGGGGTTAATTTTTAGTTAAAGGCTAGTTTTAGGTTTTTTATTTTTTATTTTTTCAGAAAAATTGTCGACTGCTCCTATTGCAACGCAATCATAACTCCTCCGTAAACACTACACTTAAAATTTCAAACAAACAAAAATTAATAACAACTTTTTCTAAACAGTCTACTAAAATCTTCAAACAAACGAGTTATTAAACGCTCAAAATAACTCCTCCATAAAATCTCTAACAAACACCCTCATAAAAGTACAAAAATTTAATTTCCATTTATGAAACACAAATGAATAAATATCCAAATTTGTTAGATTTTAGCTATTTATGAATTATTTATCCTATCTTGGCTGCATATGCAAAAACTTATATATTTTAATTTAGGATAAATTAAATTTTGTTTTAATGACAAAAAAAAAGACCGAATAAATTTTTTTTCTTTATATTTGAATTTAAAAAACAAATTCCTTATATGGTAATTATATTCAGTCTTTCTTTTTCGAAAAAAAAAAAAAAAATTATATTCAGTCCGTTTTTTTAGAATATAAGATTATTAAGTCCGTAGACAAACGCTCAAACTTGAATTTAAATTCTTACACGGTGGCGCCGTTTCCATCGCCGGGCTTATCTTCGTCTTCACAAAGACTCTGCTCCGCCCCAGCGGCGGCGCTGAACCAACCACCGGCCAATCGCCGGCGGCGGGGAAAAAGAGGGGCAAAAAGGTCATTACGCCCTCCAGCAGCAGGTTTTGCCAGAATCGTACCACAAAATTGGAAACCGAAACCGAAACCGAAATCGAAATCACGTCTCTGCCCTAGAAACGAAGAATTTTCGAACACTTTTCTGCAATTTAGCGCTATTTGAGAAGCAGCGCCTCCGTTGCAGAAATGAAACGAAGCCATTGATAAGATGAAGTTCTTATCGCCTGTAAACTGAAATTTTCATTGGAGATTTAATCGAAGGGATTGGAGAAAAAGGAGAGCTCACAGAAGAAGAAAAAAAAGAAAAAAAAAAGTATTAAATGGCTATTCGAATAAAGAGTTCAAGAAAGAACAATGAGATTTATTTGTTTGTGAGGACAAAGATTAACGGGAATTTAAATATCTAAAATAAAATGAGAGGACAATGAGGTTTGGACGGGCAACTGAAATAACATCAAACAATGAAATTATTCCGTCACTAGCCATACAATATAAATTAATCCATATTTGATGGATAGAGTAATTAACTCTAGGTAATTTGAAATGTATAGCAAAAAAAAAAAAAAAAAAACAATAAATATCTCATATATAACAAAATTTTGAAAATATTTTCTATACACCATAAAAAATGGTTGTACATATAATATGATAAAACTGTCGTATAATATAAACAAATAATGAAAGAGCGAACGTGAGACACTAGTGTTGAACTGAATTAATACCAAATAATGAAACTACTG
>JBBMEG010027303.1:0-12520 GCA_037832605.1 Cyclanthera cordifolia
TATTAGTTTACTAATAATAGATTAAATTTATTGTCATAGCCGTCAATTCCAAACAAAGGTAAGAAGGTTGTGTCAGATACACAACCTCGTCAATCAGGCATGGCGCTTCCAACCACAATAAAGTTGGTTTATCACTTTTCTAAACATAATATGAGTGATAGTGACATGCTGTCAATTGATCTTACCGAGAATATGTTTGGATTTCACTACAAATGCGTCCTTTCCAGAGAAGACGTTTTGCAGTATTATGAGATGGAACAGATTGACTATACTCCCATTCTTTGTTACATTGCGTAAGTACTATATCATTTTCAACTATTATAACAACTTTGTTACAATTTTTTATTACTGACGTTTCCTAAATCGATTTCAGCTACATTTGGGCTACTTACGATCAACAGATTCTTGATGACTACTTACTTGTGGACGGTAGTAATTTTGAATCGATTATGGGAAAAAAAATCAAGAAGAGCAAATCAAGACTCTGGGTGATCATTTTAACATGATTACGGATGTCCACCAACGTCTCTTCTTTCCCTTTAATACCGGGTATGCATTTTTAAATTTTAAACTTCATAGCGTGTAATCTATAAAGATGGTACTGTTTAGTGTAGTCCTAATTCCTCGTTATGTCATTTTAGGCACCATTGGATTTTAATAGTCATAATTCTTGAAATGTGACCGTTTATATTATGAATTCACTGGGTCAGAAGGCGCCCGATGAGAGATTAGCTTTTATAGTGAATACGTAAGTTTTTTTTTTAATTTTGGTAGTTTTTTTGTTTCAATTAGCTTAGTATCCTAATGTTTTTACTTTTGTTCTATAGTTCTTATCCAATGTGGCAATCAAAGAATGGGTTTAGAGTCGCAAACTTAATATGGAAATCAGTGAAGGTACGTAAATAAATCATAGCTAGATTTCTACGATTCTTGTCATGTGGAATTATTATTAATGATAAAATTTTGGTCAGTAGTGCCCTCATCAATTGGGATCCATAGTGTCTGGATATTATGTCCAACTTTTCTTGCTAAAGATGATATATAACACACGCACCCCCAAAAATAAACTGGTACGTTTTTGCTTTACTTCATTAACCATTTTAGTTTATACATGATGCAAAACTTTTTGTTTAATAATTTTGAAATATTGTTTTATGCTTTAGTTTAACTCCACAAAACCATACAGCCAAGAAGATATGGATGAAGTACGAATTGAATGGGCGGACTTCATAAGTAGATTTTTATTACCGAACAACTATTAGTTATTGTATAGCACTTTTAATATTGTTTATATATAGCATTGTACTCAAGTTATAGTCATTGTACTAAAGTTATAAAATTTTGAACGTTGGATATTGTGTATTGTTTACTAAAGTAGTCTTCTATATATATCTATAGCTATTCTGCAAATCTTTCTACCGAGGCAATGTCTATTATATTGTGGATTTTGATTAGTAGTCTCTATATATATCATTTCTAGAATTTACAGGATTGACATAAATTTTTTGGTAATCTTAAAGTTACCCCGTTATGCTGCTGAAATTTCAGTGAATTTAACAAAAGTTTGAAGTTATATTATGTTTGTAAAGATGAGTTTAGAGGTGAATTTTGCTGCTTTGACATTTTGAAGGCATTGTTTCTTATTTGCCTTGAAATAGACAAATCATCACTTATTTTTTTTTTTATACAAGTTATGATACTTTTAATGTCTGTCACCAATGGTGACCTATTATAATAAAGCCAAGTTTTGTTCTTTTTTAAATTAAAAAGGTTATTTTTAATGTCGGGCACATTTGGTGATGGGCAAAAACCGTCACCAAAAGTTTTTGGTGTCACGCAAGATGACCGACACTAAAGGCTTTTAGTGTCGCTCCAAACCAACACCAATGAGCGACCTAGAGACTTTTATTGTCGGTCAAGACCGACACAAAAAGCCTTTGGTGTTGATCATCTTGCGTGACATCAAAGACTTTTGGTGTCGATTATTGCCCGTCACTAAATGTCTTTAATGACACCAATATTGATGACGGTCGTTTGACAGATACCAAATATAAAAGATGTCGACATATGACCGACACTAAAACTCCGGTTTCTACTAGTGTATACATACTCACAATTAAAGAACAACACATTTAATGTTAAACATTTAATATTATATTTCAGTTATGAATAAATGTTATTATTTTCATTAATTGCGCATTTAATATTCAAACGTCATTCAACTTCATGACATTAATGGGATTAATGGAAATATGCATGTGATTATTTTGATGTACACTTGGACAAGTATGTGAGACACATAAGTTGTTCTAGTTCCAACTTAATAACCTAAAGCGTCTTAAACATATGAACTAAGGCAAGGGCGCCAAAGTATTGGTAATACTGTTGGTGTGGCCCGCTTTGCAAGTGTTGCAAATGATCTGATCCTTGTTATTCATGTGGAGATATATGAATGTGAGTGTCGATTCAAAAAGGAGTTTTTGTATAAGACGAGACTAGAAGTTTTACGATCGAGCTAGTTATAATTTTGCTATAGACATGCATCAACTACTTTGCCAAGGATGATTATATGTCGTTGTGATCTAAGTCTTGAGTGAGTTATGAACTTCTACTTTATGAAAGCATCATTTGATGTGCATGGGTGAGACCAACCAAACATTGAGGATTTCTGTAGTTAGAGGCTGGGAAGCAACGTCTGAAGAGAAATTCACACCTACCTAAATTTCGTGGGAGATGTAAATTATTTCTTTAACAACTAATTTCAAAACTTTAACAAAGAGATCACGCCTATCTTTAGCTCGAGATAGGAGTTGTTTATAGTGAGACTATAAACCCCTGTTCATTAGGGAACCAGTGGTATTTAAGGAGAAAATTGTAACCATAAAGGTAAACGAAACTTTTGTCCCAATTGCGGATTACGAATAAGCTCGTGAAGGAACACATAACAGATGGTCGATTATATTCGTGGACATGACTTGTCCTATAGTGTGAAAGATGTCAACACAGACCTGTAGTGGAAAAGACTCGATGTTAACGAATATGGATTGGATCTCGGGTAAATATAGCTACCAACTTATAGATCCACTAGTCCTTGAGCAAGCAGATACTTGCTGGAACATGATACTTTTCATTTTAGGAGTTATTTAGCTTTATTTTTACAAGATTTCATGCTCTTTATTGATTTATTAAAGCTAAAAGGGTAAGAATTGCATGAGTTTTTATGGACAGTAAGTTAAATACATCACATTATCACTTCAAGCATGGTACACACAAAATAAGTTGAAATTGCAAATTTATGGCATAGTTGTTGAATATTTAACATTTTGCTGCTAAGTCTCGTCAATGATGAGAGCACTAATGTTAGGACAAGAAAACAAATCATGAAGGCATTGGCCAAGTTTGGTCATTCCTTATGCTGACCCTATTCCCATGTTGGTGCATAAGTGAAAATGATGAAGGCATTGACAAAAAAAGTACATCCTCAATGTCGATCGCATTCAACCAGGATCAGAATTTTATATTTAGGAAATAAAAGAAAAATTTTCATACATATTTAAGGAAGGATGAACGACCAAAATACATTGCTGATTGCCAAAGTATAAATTTGTGGCAACCAGTCAAGTTGTAATAAAATAGTATGCTAAAAAGAAGGAAAGGAAGTAGTGGGCGGAAATCAAGGGTATTTCTGTCCTACTAGTGTAACAGCCCGGTCTTCCGCCCCTAAATTTTAAGGTTAGTTTGTATTCTTTTTTGGCTTACCGGGAATCCCGAAGGTTGTGATGAAATTATTTTGGATAAAATGTATTTATTAAAAATACATCTCGAGAGGTGTGAAGTCAGATTTTGAAAACTGGGGGTAAAATGGTCATTTTGACCTCAGGGGTATTTTAGTAATTTCGGCACTAGTGGCATTTTAGTACTTTGCTCATTTTTTCCTTTCCACCTATAAAAGCTAAATGAGACATTTTTAGGTCATCATTTCCCAATCCTTGCAACCGCCACCCTTCCCCTCTCTCTCTCCATCATTTTTCGCGAAGCGAAAATCCCGAGGAGCTCCAATCATTGCAACGGGTCGTCGAATTTCGTGCAACCAGCCAGAACACGCCATGTTGTCGCCGCCCAGCCCGCCAATGGATCTTTTCCACATGTCGCCAAAGTAGGTTAAGCCGCCGCCGCTCAGTCAACTAATCAGCAGCGCTGCCCAATTCGCCAACGGACGTTCGCCACGTGTCCCCAAGGGAGAGGACGCCGCCGCCACCTAAAGGACCAACCAGCAGCACCGCCCAGCCAACCTTTGAGACGTCAACACGCGTCACCATGGCGAGGACCCCTGCCACCGCACTTAGCTTCGGATTGGTGAAGCAGATCCGAGCCTACCTCCACCTTCGAACCTAGCCATGCGCGTGTTCTGAGCCTGCCTAGTCGCTTCGAATTTGCCACCGCCACCCGAACTTGCTCGCGAGCCAGCCGCGCCTCAGTTCCATGCCCCGGTGACTGTTTCCCTACGCGCCGTCGTCCACCGTCGCCATCCGACCATTCGCCACCGTCACTTCGCCGAAAAATTTCGGGTAGTGGTTTTTGGGTATTTTCGTCGTTCCGAGTCCGTTTTTTATGGTTTTAAGGCCAAATTGTTATTGTTTTAACCTGTTTGACTACTTAAGCTTGAAAACAACCCTGAAACACGTAGTTCGAGTACTTTAAGGGATTTAGTGATTTTTCGGCCAAGGTAAGAGGATTTTATAAGTATTTGTAAGCTATATAGCTAATTAATTCCACGTGTAGAATAACTTAGTTGAATTCTAGAGGATGTTGAGTGCTTATTTGCCGGTTAATCATGCAATTGTCGATTTTACTGTTACTTCTGTTATTAGTACGTTACATGGTCGTTATGCATATGTTTGATAAAACCACGAGTAGGTGACCCATTAGAAGGCCCGAGAGTGGCATTCCTTGTCAGGGTAGCCCCTGATGTGTATGATTCACCTTGTGAGACCCGGAAGTGGCATGTCCCTTCGGGATAGCCCTAGAGTCACCTTCACCATCTAGTAAACACTCAACATTGTTTAGGTCCTACGGTACTCCTGTGTTTCTATTACATGTCGGCTCTCTGTTCCATATTTATATGTGTTATTTGTCTTAATTGAATTGATCCCGGTTGGGGATCCTTACTGAGTTTCAAAACTCACCTCGTTATTTTATGTGGATTCCACAGGTAAGCATGGGCTCTACCAGAATGGCTGATCGGAAGGGCTGGAAGGACCATGGACTTAGGTTGTGTGGTGTCGGGTTTAGAGCATCTCCTTTCTTACTGCATGTTTCGTCTAAACGATCTTATTACAAACTAGTTTCTATTGCAAGACGTTTTTCATTAGTTTCCTTTACTTAAATTCTTAACAATTGGGTACCCATTTTACATGTTTTTTGAAGATTTTTATGGTTATTTCTACGAGACATTTATTACCATGTTTTCCGTTCTTCAAGGGTTATTTTAAGCCATGCATGTATGAGTAGTCTAAGAATAACCCTAGTATGGGTCGGGTCCATACATTATAAGGAACACTCTACCAAAAGATTTAACTTCAAAGTTTGAGTCAAATGGAGAGTCAATTGTCTTATCAGAGTTTCCAAGAATCAGAAAGGAAAAGAGATTTCATAGGTGATGGCATTATTTCATAGGTGATGGCATTATGAATGCAGAGGGAATTGTGTAAGACGCCAAGTTTCTAAAGACAAAACTAGAGACATTACCTACCTAATACATGTAAATCAGTTGTAAAACTAACTTGATAAATCAATGAACATTTTTTTTATAAACAGTTATTCAGTGGGATCTCAAAAATATTTAATTAAGTAACAAATAACATTTATAAAAAATGAAGAATTCAAAACGTACTAGGACTTTTCCTAGACTCTAGTGCAACTATCCACATAGTCCATGCAGCAGCCTAGTAATCATCCTTATCTAAGTACCTTGAGGAATTTTCACAATGAAAAAGATGAGTTGCGAAACTGAATAAGGGGCCCCAACTCGCGGTTCAACATATACACAGTCAAATGAGCATATCACATAATACAATATAAGCCATAAAACAATTATCAGCATTCTATGTCAAATACTAGAGTACTCTATTGGTTCAACTATAAATCGAAAATATCCATCATAAAGTACTTTGACTATGGCTAACCTTGGTAACCAATACTAGTTTAAGAGCATCTCGGTGAGCTGATACAACCTAATTGTCGCAAGGCCTAGAATACTCGCGTGAAGTGGAAGTACAAATACCCTCCACAATGGGATATCCCTCATACTCTCACTTCTAAACACGACACCTAGAAAAATTCAATCAAACTGTGGTTAGTTATGGCAAACTGGAGGCCACTGATCTCTGACACTACCGCAAAATGGAATATCGTCCTCTTTCTTGGCACCTAACATGTTCTTTATCTGAGTTTAAGGATCAAGACACGTCTAACCTAAGCATAGCTTCTGCTCCATAAGAAATCTTGTTCCCTTTGGAATATCTTAAAACACGGGTTCCCTTTGGAACATCAAAACAACTGGTCCCTTTTGGGAAGTCTAACCAATAGATTCCTTTTGAGACATATACAAATCAACGAATCAATATGGCTAGTTCCCTTTGGAACATCTTGGCTCAACATATATATAACAACTGAAGATGGCTAGTTTCCTATGGAACATCTTGGCCAATATATATATTATAATACATAAAGCAATATTAGGCTAGTTCACAGTAGAACATGTTAGCCTAACAACCATAACAATATCTCAAAATAACTTGGTACATACAACAACTACACTCAAATCATATTCACATAATGTATAACATAGAAACACCACAATCACCAAGAAAACAAACAAGATCAATCAACATGCATACATGTTATTATACCACAAGCCACAAGAAGGGGTAAGGTTTCCTTACCTGACCGAAAACACAATTGAACTTCCAAACTTAAAATCCATCAAACGCGAAGAACAGAACTTGAATATAGTCCTAACAAATAAAAAGTTAGAACTAGCACATAAGACCAATAAAAATGGATTCATGACGTTAAAATTAATTAAAAAAGACCAAACTTGGAAAACCGGGTTACGGGTCTCGGGGCTCGATCAACTCGCTAGACCGGTCAATGTTGGTCAAATTGGTCAAACTCTGAATGAAAGTTTCAAGATTATCAATTCTTTTCAATAAAAACCTAGGGATCAATTCTATACAAAGGATGTCTAAGCGACTCAAATGATCAATGATCAATATTTACAAAAGTCTCAAAAAACCAATCATAACCCACTATAGGTCTCAACCTATGAAAATACAAGCTTAGGTTCAAGATTATGATTCCAAACAGCAAGATAAATGCCAAGGAACACGGATTTATCTTGATGAACAACACCTAAAAGAAGCAAAATAGCGAAAAATGCCAACGCAGGAACCTTTCATGATCATGACTACCTCTTAAGTTTGAGAAGAGGGTTTCCCGTTAAATGTTTCTCAACTCTTTCCTAATTATTTGTGACAACAAAGATTCATATTGATAAAATTCTTAGACCTTAGTGATTGAAATAAAGAAATACAAAGGTGATTAGTTTCTTGATTTGGAAAATTTCTTAAAAAATCAATAAAATATCAAATATCCTATAAAGATTTAACAGAGATCCAATAATATACAGCAAGAAGGTTATCTTGTAGGAAAATAGAGCAAGATAAAATATGAGAAGCAAAATGCACAAACTTTTGAGATCGCCTAGGGTTTACGATAACCACAAAGAGAGAGGAAGAGATAATGTTTCTTTCTTTTAAACTCCACAAAATAAACCAGAAAAAAACTTTATTTAGACTTCAAGAAAGATTAGAATTATCTTAGGTATTTGATCGAGGAATATAGATCAATGAAACCAAAATTCGAATGATTTGAAAAATGCCAACAAATCCTTCTAGAGTTATTGTTCATAACAAGATAATTAAATATGATTTTCATGGCTTAAAAAGTGTTTTAAACTCAGCGATTAAGATTGGAAATAACTTAACTTGAAGAACAAAGAACAATGAAGAACCATAAACGATAAAACACGAGGAAGAGTTCGAACTTTTTTTGGTGTTAGTGGCAACAAGATTCATGGCCAAGAGAGGAGCAAAATTTTGAAATTATAGGAAGGAAGCTATGTTTTTAAAACCCTAATCCAATTCTAAGATAGAGGATTTATACAGTCAACTCTTGGATAATTATGATTTGACCCTAAACTTTCTAAAATTGCCTATTTGACCCCATTTTAGACAGAATTGCATTTTAGCCTCTATGGATTAAAATGTTTACAACCAATGGATATAATCAACAATTAACACCTAAGAAAATTCAAGGATATCAACTTAATTATATAATTAAACTACCTAGAAATTTTGGGGTGTTACGCATTGAGACTAACTATCTTGACAAGAAATTTAGCTTCAATGTAGCCGCTTGGAAGTCCCGAGCATTGATTTGGATAACAACAGAAGCAAGAAATTCTTCCCTTCTTTCTCCATAATGATTTAATCTTTGTCTATTTTATTTATGTTTGTTATTTGTACTCATTGTTGAACATTTAATTTTCAATGCAATGTTATCTATTTTCATCTATATTTGATTTATTAACCATCTCGATTGTTTTTTTTTTATTATTTATCTATGATGTGCTTTAGTTAATAGAAGCATGCTTCAATTATATGTAGATGAGACGTTATTCTATTGTCACGTGGATAGTTAATGTCCCTTGCATTATAATTGTTACATACATTGTCCTCTGTTATTCATTAAGTGCTGCTAGTTAAGTTAGTTAATGAGGAACTTAATCAATTAACTAAGGGTAAGGAAGAGGTAATCATTTACAATGAAATTGGGTTAATTAGCTAGGGTCGGTCGACCATCTACTTTTTATTTTCTTTTCGCTTCGTTTTGGGAAAAAGGGTTATTTAGAGAACTCTTATTATTGTTCATTATTTTAATATAAGACTTTATATATTTAGGGAGAGATTAGGAATAACAAACCCACTGGTGCATGTGAACCACAAGTCTAGTATAACTCTGGTATTATGCTCCCGTCTTTAGAATTTGACCTTCTTGGCTTTGCCAAATACACAGTGCTCACAGAATCTCAACCTCTTGGTTCCTCTATTTGTTATCAGCTCTTGTTTAGTCAGCTCAGCTAGGCTTTGTTCACTTATATGTGACACCCTTCTATGTCATAGCTCCAAGTCTTCTAGTTTTGAGGATTGTCCCACTAGTGCATAACTTAGCACTACTATATCTCTCAAATAGTACAAGCCATTGTGCTTTTTTCCACAAATGACTTCCTTGCCTTCCTTTAGGATTTGAAGACTTCCACCTTTTCCAATGAAGGTGCATCCATTTTCATCTAACATTCTCAATGAAATAAGATTTATTCTGATTTTAGGTACTTATCTAACCTTCTTCAGTATGACTTCTCTGTTGTCTTGGAGTTTTAGAACTACTGAGCCAATTCCAATCACATTGCAAGTGTGATTGTCTCCCATGTAAATTGAGTCTCCCTCCCATGATTTATAGTCAATAAACCATGCTTTATTTGAGGTCATGTGGTTGGTACACCCTGATTCAAGGACCCAGTCTCCCTTTCTATCGGTTTTCTTTTCCATGGGTTGTGTGTTGTCTACAACCTACACTTCAACATAATTTGTTCCTTCTTCACCAACTGTAGCTTTTGTTTTGTTGTTCTCACTTCAGAAATTACCTTTGTACTTAGAATCCTTCTTGTAGTAAGTGTTCTTCTTGTAGTGATTCTTCTTATAGTAATCCTTCTTAGAGTTTCTCTTATAGTCATTCTTTTTCTCAGGACAATCCCTCTTAAATTGTCCCTCTCTATGGCATAGGAAACATTTCAATGTTGCTTTGTCTTTTGATCCTTTGTAGGAGTCTTTCCCATACTTCTGTCTCTTTGAATAGTTCTTGCCTCTTGACTATAGCAGTTCAGCCCTTCCTATTGACTTATTCTCAGTCTTTATTTCAAGTTCTATGCACTTCAAGGCATTGATCACTGTGTCAAGATTGACATTGTCTCTTCCATACTTCACGGCAATTTTAACATCCTTGAAGGTGTCGTGTATAGAATTTCTGAGGATTTCTGCTTCACTCTCTATGCTTAATTTTCCCATGAACTTGTAAACTCATATGTTAGTTTCTTGAATTCATCCAAGTTTTCGGTTAGGTTCTTGGATGCATTCATTTTAAACGAAAACAATCTCTCTCTTACATAGACTTTATTGGGAAGATGTTTCTTATCAAAAAGAGAGTGTAGTTTAAGTCATACCGTGTAGATTGAATCCTTATCCATTACTTGCCTAAAATCAGAAACACTTAGATTTAACATTATCGTTGTAGTTGCAATATCTTCCATCTCCTTCTTGTTTTCTTCTTTGATTGAAGATGACTCTTTCGAGGGTGCTTCAATGGCTCTTACTGTCTTTTGAGCTATCAAAATTGTCCTTATCTTCTTTGCCCAAACTGTGAAGTCTCCTGGGCCATTGAATTTGTCGATCTCATACTTGGTTGAAGTTGCCATCTTCTTGAGATCACAATTTCTCCAAGAACTTCTTCCTTGAAAGATTATTACTATGTTTCTTGATTTCTTGCAGGCTTCTTCTCATCCGAGAACCTGTGCTCTAATACCAAATTGAAAAACTTCCAAAAAACCAGTATTATAGTTTTGTAATATTAATTATCAATTTTACAAAATAAGCCCAATTGTTATTTAAACAGTCCAAGTAATTTGAATCATTTAAAGCGCAAAACTAATTTGGATCCAGTCCAATTGGTTTAGTAATTTAGTTGAACCAGACCAAAAGGTAATGAAATAAACCAAGAACTTAAATAAAAATCTTCTTGAACTGAACCAATCTCAATGTTGACGAACAATTGAGATTGTAATGGTAGATGGGATGACGAACAGTTAAGCTTGATTTCCATTAGTGATAGTTTTTTTTAACAAAACAAGATGATTATTTTTCTAGTAATATTTTATGTAAAACTTGTTGTCATTTTGAAGTTGTTGCAAGGATGTCAAATAAATAAACACTCTTCTAATATTTTAAAATTCATCATTTCCAATTGTTTATCTTATCAAAATCATAAGAACTCATACAAAAAAGGAATGACAACTCAAAAGCTATTTACACTATCTATCGACTATGTTGATGATATTATTTTCATGTTTTGCTTCTTCCAGTAAGTTATTGCAGGAGACTCCGTCTAATTTCATTAATTATTGTGAATTTCCATACTTTTCATTAAAAATGATGTCAATCTTTTTTCACCTGAGAGCAAAAGGAGACGCGCTTCTACATTGTAATGGTCAACCATGTTCTTACGCTTATGATGACGTTTCATGTAATGATGATTGTGTCAAAATGAATAACTCTGAATTTTGCTTTCTAAAGATGTCTGGTGATCTATCTAATCAGGCAAAAGTTTGTTGTTATGATTGATCAAGCAATGAACTTTTAAGACGATGTATTATTTGTTACAATTTTTTCAAATTGTATTCATATGTGTTTACTCTTTATTATGTCGTGTTTTAGGACATAATAAACAAATTAAGCATTTGACTGATAATACTTAAAATATAACCTTTGTAATATTCAAAGCATATACTTAGCAATTATACTCGTTTTATAAATATGAAAATTGAAATAAATTTAAAACAACAATTCTCTTCCGATGTTGAAGCATATATATAAACACAACAATTCTTATCAAGAAATATAATTTAACAATAAATTTCCTAGTTTTACATTCCGTTCATAATTAAACTCCTTAATCAAACTTGACATTTAGTGAATCATTAATTAAACAATCTCAATCAAACTTGATATTTAGTGAACCACTAATCAAACAATAAGAAAAAACCTATATGAATGCCAATTTATTTTTATATCATCATTAGCATAAAAAATTGAACTTGTGTAAGATCATGATATTTAATAAAAAGAAAATGATTAAGAATTTTTGCTGATTCAAATACAAATATTTTATATGAAAGAATAAAAAAGAAATATTATAATTAATAATGAGAGAATATATAAATTTTATAACTTACTGATACAATTAATACTAAAAATACATGTTGCAATCCTTCAAACAAGCTTGAAAATGTCGACCATACTTAACGATTACAAAATAACACAAGTATGAAGAAAATAACATAAGGAAAGAAAAAGTTGTACAACTCTATTGTTTGCCAAATTTAAAATAGGATCAATAATCCTTTCAAAATTGGCTCAATACACAAAATATGATTAGGTTAAGATGAGGATATTTTGGTTGGTTCGCTAAAAATGAAACACCGGGAATATTTTATTTGAAAATTTGATGCTATTTTTAATTTATACTATTTGTTTGATTAAATAACAATAATTGTTTTCTCTAGCCTCCCATCTAGAATCTCTCCACGGTCACACTCTTTCAATATTCATCATCTTCTTATTCTCCA
>JBBMEG010027303.1:12620-23668 GCA_037832605.1 Cyclanthera cordifolia
ATTGTTTTCTCTAGCCTCCCATCTAGAATCTCTCCACGGTCACACTCTTTCAATATTCATCATCTTCTTATTCTCCAGGGACCATGAGAATTGTTTTTCTGAAGTGTTTCAAGCTCATGGCCTAAAGGGAGAGCATCGCTCTATGCTTTTGTTTTGAATCATATGCTCATTTTTTCTCTTTTGCATATTGGTATCTTTAGATTCAGAGAAATTGTCTAATTAACAAGGAGAGAACATTTTTTAATCCTTAACGGTACAGTTATTGACTATTTTATTAATGTCGCATTACATGAAGTTTTCTACAATGAAAAACTATTAACTAATGGGCAAAGTACTGTTTAGGAAAATATGAAAATTGTTATAAAACTGTCAATGAGATATACCTTTTGGGACAGTATTATCTTACTCTCCTCAACGAAATAGCCAAATGACCAAAATGTTGAAGCAGAAATATTGTTGGAGAATGTTTAGTCTTTGTCTTCTTAACTCTTGAATTAGGACTTTCGGGGTTTCCTTATGGTTTATAAATTATAAGATTTGTCGACAATTGTATTAGTTGTCTAATTTTGTTTGTGTATATATTCAGCATCATAATTTTGTGTGTCATTTAAATAAAATAAACTCTTTTCACTTTTGGTGATTCCTACTATCCGTAAAAAATGAATATCTTAACCAATGATTGACAAATACGTAGAAAATTGGTATATTTTGTCAACAAATTTCAATTATGTAAATAAGCTAAAGAAAATTTTCATTCAAGTCATCAACATTAAATTCTAAAAAAAACATTTAATAAGGTTTATCCACAAGGATATAATTATAGAAAATATTTAACGTTACATCTACCTTTGTTTCTTGTTGGTACAAATTCAATGAGGGATTGAAATTTTTTCTAATCTAGGAAAGTGACAATAAAAAAAAAATGCAAAAAGAGAGCGCTAATTAAACTAAAATTATTTTGGTGATTGTCAACATCCTCTTGTTCTCTCAATTTTTTTCTTTAGCATTTATCTTATTCAAATCATGTCATAGTTTAAGATTTGCTACATTAGACTCTTAGAGTAGTAAAGTTGTTTTAGTTATACATAATCCAATAATTAAGCATTTGTCTTAAAATACATGAGAGTAAATATAATATGCTAACTGTACCATCTTAAGAATTGAAAGGATTCTATATTTTCTTAGGTGAACTTTACTTTCTCATACTTCAAGAAAAGAAAAATTAATTTGTTGTCGTAGTGTCTAATGCTCTAACTTTAGTACATAACCGACATCGTGTTGTTTTTTATTTCGTCAAATCAAGATCTTGTACTGATATTTTTCTAATTTAAGCTTGATTTCCGTTAGGTGATTGTTTTTTTAACAAAAGCAAATGATTATGGTTCTAGTAATATTTTATGTTAAACACGTTGTCCTTTTGAAGCTGTTGTAAGGATGTCCAATAAATAAGCACTCTTTTGATATTTGAAAATTCATCATTTTCGATCGCTAATCTTATCAAATCACAAGAACTCATACATAAAAGGAATGACAACTCCAAAGCTATTTACAATATCGATTGTGTTTATGATGTTATTCTCATGCTTTGCTTCATTCGATAAGCTATTATACGAGAATTCGACTAATTTCATTAATTATTGTCAATTTCCTCAAATTAATTATATAATTAAAAATGATGTCAATCTTTTTTCACCTGGCAGCGAAAGGAGACGCGTTTCTAGACTGTAATGGTCAACCATGTTCTAACACTTACGATGACATTTCATGCAATGATGACTGTGTCAAAATGAATAGCTCTGGATTTTGCTTTCCAAAGATGCCTAGTAATCATTCTAATTCGGAAAAAGTTTGTTGTTGTTATGATTGATCGAGCAATGAAGTCTTAAGAGGATATACTTTTTATTACAGTTTTTTCAAATTGTATTCATCTATATATTTACCCCTTAACATGTCGTATTTCAGTACGTAATGAACAAATTAAACATTTGTCTGATAATACTTAAAATATAATCTTTATACTATTGAAGCATATACTTAGCAATTATACTCGTTTTATAAATACGAAAATTCTAATAAATTTTAATATAAATATTTATACGAAAGAAGAAAGAAAGAAATATTATAATTAATAATCATTGAATAAAGAAAAGAAATATTATAATTAATAATCGTGGAATAGAGAAATTTTATAATTTACTAGTATAATTAAAAACTAAAAATACGAGTTGCAATTCTTAGTACAAGCTTGAAAATGTTGACGATAGTTAAAGATTACAAAATAACATAAGTATGTAGAAAATAACATAAGGAAAGAAAAAGTTGTACAACTCAAATGTTTGCCAAATTTAAAATAGGATCAATAATCCTTTCAAATTGGTTCAATACACAAAATATATAATTAGGTCAAGCTGAGGATATTTTTCTCTAAAAAAGAAACATCGATACTATTTTTTTCGAAATTTGAATCTATTATTAATTTATACTATTTATTTGAATTAATAACAATAATTGTTTTCTCTAGCCTCCCATCTTTAACCTCTCCACGGTCACACTCTTTCAATATTCATTATTTTTTCTTCTCCATCCGATGGAATGAACCATGAGAATTTTTTTTCCCGAGGTTGTTAGGTTCATGGATCAAAGAGAGAGCGCCGCTCGAGGCTTTTATTTTATATCATATGCCCATTTTTTCTCTTTTGCATATTTTTTACTTTCAGATTGAAAGAAACTCTTCGATCAAGTAAGAAATTTCATTTTGTTTAAACCATAACTATGGAGTTGTTAACTATTTTGTTAAAGTAGCACTTCAAAAATGAAGTTTTGTGCAAACAAAAACTATTAATCAATGGGCAAAGTACTGTTTAGGAAAATTATGAAAATTGTTATAAAACTATTAATGAGATGTACTTTTTTGGGACAATATTATCTTAGTCTCCTCGACAAAACAACCAAATAGCCAAAATTGTTGCAAAAATATTGTTGGAGAATGTTTAGTCTTTAACTTTTTAACTCACGACTTAGGACCGTCGAGGTTGCATTATGCTTTATAAATTATAAGAATTTTTGACAACTATATTAGATGTCTAATTCATAGCACCTTTGGGATTCGACCTGGTTCCACTATTTCTACAAGTTAGAGTTAGGAAAGTCAGTAAAATTATTTTGGCGGGCTTCCACAACCGAACCAATAGTCATAGCCATATCTTGTAGGAGGATTGATATTTCTTCTAAGTCTATCCCTTGCTAATTGATCATCTTCAAGATTGGAAGAAGGTTCCACCTTATAGTTAACTCCCTCTTCTTTCTCTTTATCTAAAATCTCCTCTTCTTGATTTTCTAGAGCTATAAAAGGTGGGATTTCTAAAACGGTTTCTCTAGTGGTTCTAGAATCTATAGACATAGAACTAGTTTTATATTCCTCAAAACCTATCTTGGTTTCATCAAATATGACATTTATATTAATAAGGATATTTCAAGCTGTAACGGCCCAGCCTTTTGCTCCCTAATGTTCAAGGTTAGTTTTGTAACTTTTGGGCTTATCGGGATTCTTGGAAGTCGTTTTGATTTATTTTGGGTTAAAAGTATTTATTAAAAGCATATCGAAGGAGCTGGAAAGACCATGAACTTGTGATGTGTGGTGTCCGGTTTAGAGCATTCTTTTCTTTCCGCATAAGTCGTCTACATTTTACCTTTACAAGAAATGGTTTATGTTGTATGTTGTTTCTTCTAGTTTTTAATTGAATTTTTTACAACTGGGTACCCATTTTATGTGTTTTCGAACAACTATCATTACTTATTAAATGAGGCATTTATTATCATGTTTTCGGTTTCTCTAAGGGCCATTTAAACCATGCAGTTATGGTTAGCCTAGGAGTGGCCCTAGTTTGTGTTGGGTCTTTACAGAAGCATTTTGATCTAAACACCACAACTTGTAACCTTTAACACCTTCGGGGTAGCCTAAGAAAACACATTTCTTAGTCCTTAGATCTAGCTTGCCATCTTTAGAGTGAGCATAAACTAAACATCAAAAAGTAATCATTTGGGATAAATCAGGGGGACTACCTTGTCATAACTCTTGAGGTATAGCTTGTCGTGGTCACCGCCTCATACCAAAAAGTTTGAGGTAATTTGGATCATGACAACATACACCTCACTTTTTTCTTCAAAGTTCGATTCATTCTTTTGGCAACCCATTTTGTTTGGGTGGGCCATCAACGGTTACAAAAATGTAAACCCATTTTAAAATCATGGTTACAAAGCTCTAAGCTATCTGTTCTAATTCTTTTCATTTTCAGACTAGTTTGAGTTTCTACACAATTCATTCAGTTTACAATTTTATTATAAGTATCATATTTGTTTTTTAAAAGGTAAACTCATACTTTTCTAGAAAAAAAATCATCAATTATAGAAAGAAAATACCTAACCCCCACCATTAGAAGTTACATTAGACGAACCCCACAAATTGGAAGGCACATAATCCAATTTATCGTTAGAAAATGTTCCACCCTTACCAAAATTTACTTTTTTATTTTTCATCGATGCAATGCTCACATAAGTCTAGGTCACCATTTTTAAGATTGGAAATAATTTGTTTCTTAATCAACTTTTTAATCCCTTGCTTACTCATGTGTCCTAGATGTCTATGCCTTAGAGTTAATTTGGAATTGTCATTTTGACCCTATTATTGTTGAACTTTCTAATGCATAATGTGTATCTCTCAATAAGCTCTTCATCGCTACACAAATGCCCTACATGATTCTAAATACTCATCCCTCTAATTTTATTGTGTATCCTAGCTTGTCTAGCATAGTTAGAGAAATTAAGTTTCTTTTGACCTAACATCTTTAAGACACTTAATACTCCCATCATGAAGCTTTAGCCTAATTGTCCCTTGACCTTCTAACTCACAAGTTTGGGAATTTTCTAATATACGACTTTACCTCTAACACCAGTTCGAAAGTTACTAAGTCATTTCGTATTAGGTCATGTGTGGAAAGAACAACCCGAATCTAGGAGCCATGCTTTCTCATCACTAGAGGTGCTAACCATTAGTGCTTCATTATATTCTTCACTAATATTAACATCACTAGTTTCTTTTTTTTCCATTTACTCTTTCCAAATTTGTTTCAAATGTCGAGACAAAATCTTCTAATATGACCTATTTTGTGGTAATTGTAATATTTCCTAGAATTATTACAAGGCCCCCAGTGATATACGGGACCGAGCGATGTAACTTTATATAGATAGTTATAATGTGGTCCGCATTGACTAAGTCCTAAACATCACTCGGGCGTATTAAAATGTAAGTGTACATCGTCAATTGTAACCAAGTAATAAATTTTCAAGTCATCTTCACAAGAATTGATTATTTTTATGGTTTCATATTTTGAATTATGAATTATTAAAAAAATCATATAAAACATGGGTTGTGTGGATTTATAACAAGAATGTAAAATGCTGCTCAATGTGTCCAAGATTCTCTACCGCAAAACAACATTAGGAACAATAACTAATTTTATTGAAACATATATGAAAAATAAAACCATATTAAGTAACAACATTAAGTCAATAAAAAAATACAAAGACCATTAAATAGGAAAGTCTTATGGTAAGAAGCGTAAGGGCTTGACCCTAACATGGGTTATATCTATACCTCTACGTATAAGTAAAATGAAATTTAAACTAGAGACATTCTAAATAACTACTTTATTAAATGAAAACGTTAAATGGTTCAATAAATGCAATAAAAATAGGGTACCCGATTCTTAAATCATAAGCAAGATAGATAGTCAAACAAACATACACACGTCTCTAAAACAGTAATCAATGCAAGTGAATAAATAATAGAAATGAAAGTGTGACACAACATTTCGTGGTCCATGCAGCTTCTAATCAACCATCCTGATAAAATCTGTGCGTACCTATGGAAGCCCACAAAGAAAATAGTGAGTTGTTAACTCAGTAAAGATCTTTAACTTGTGATCAATATAAGCATGATTAAGATAATGAATAGTCACTTAATAATGGAGTCGAAGCAACCCTAATAAGACTCTGCCGACCCGGCCTGAGAAACGATACTTGGATATAACCTCGGCCTTCATGTAATGGGATTCACCTCCCAGGTCTACTCTTGATGGTACGACATACCTAGGCATCGTGGGTTTAGGATTTCCAGCCACGTATGATCTTGAATATGCGACATGCTTGGACATCGTTAATTTTGGGTAACCAGCCAGGTCTTATGGTAGAAAAGTAAATGTAGGCTTTCATGATTACTATAATCATAAAATGGATGAATGCATCGTGCTTACAAACACAATGACATGCGCAACATATATAACATGTTTACCTAACATGGTTTTCTAATACAGTTCATCAAGATATATGAGTCAAGAATATGGCCAACAATCATTTAAAGCATGTATTAGTCATAGAAATGCAATTAAGAACATCACAATTTAACAGCCAGATTACCCTAGGCATTCTCATGATTAGCAATGGAAACCCAAGTTAAAGATGTGTTCCATTACCATGGCCAATTTTTACTAAGATTGCTCAATTCTGCTTAAACCACGGCTCCTAGGAGTCTCCTCAACAAAAATTGGTCAAAATTACAGGCTTAATGAGCCTAAACTAGCACTAAAAATTATCAAAATCAGACTCGGGGCATTGTAGTTACTCAAAAATGAGTATCTATACATTTTTCACCGATCGATAGTGGCTCGTGGTTGGAATAGTCGCCATCAGTGGCGGCGCGTGAGGGAGGAGTCGCAGGGGCGTGATTTAGAAGCACAGGGGATCGAAGCGGCATATTCGGGCGATGTGGCATGCGCTGAGTGGCTGTGGTTCGAAGAGCACTAACGTCCATTTCGAGTAGCAAACCTGGCTTAGGCGACAATCCTGCAGCTTCAGATTGGGTGTGGAGCTATAGTGGCATGATCTAATGTAGTGTCAACACGCGGTGACCTTAGGTGGCTCTCACCTAGCTGTCGATGGCGGTTGTCGGCACGAAATGTTCAGTAATGCAGCCGCGATAGGCGTTGCGCTCTAATTGGCTTCAAGCTCGGCGGAACGGTAGCGTTGTAGCGGACGACACACGACAATTAGGGACATGTCTTCGCTGGCAGTTGTCTCCTCAATCGCGTTGCACGCCTGATTGGCCAATGATGTGGTCGGAAAGTGTAGAAAACGGGTTCTCGATTTCAGAATTGCACGGAAACTGAGAGAAAAAGAGATATCAGCTAATGATTAGGTTTTGATGACCTAAAAAGCTGAGCTTTGTCCTTTTATGCTGCAAAAATTTCTTTTTAATTACAAAAATGCCACTAAACCCTAATTGCAAAAAGTTATTTTTAATTACCAAAATACTCACATTTTCCATTTTTCAACTTTACCCCTCTCGAGTTTAAGCTCATCTAAGTAATTTTAAGCCAAAATTAAATTAAAATAAGTTCTCGGGAGTCCCGATAAGTCTAACTAACCTTAAATTACAGGGGAAGAAAATCTGAACTGTTACAATATTTCCCCCTTAGAAAACTTTCGTCCTTGAAAGTTACGGAAGGTAAGAATAGCTTGGGGTAGCAGAAATGCATATCATCTTCTCTCTCTCTGGTGGCTTTTTCAACTGTTTGGCTTCTCCACAGAACTTTGACCAAATTGATCTACCGGTTCCTCATAACTTTCTTATCTCTGTCTAGTATTTAAACCGGCTTTTTCTCGAAACTCAAATCTTCATTTAACTGTAACGACTTGTGGTCAATGACATGAGAAGGGTCGTGCATATACTGCCTGAGCATGGAAACATGGAACACATCAACCAGTTCCGTTTATGAGGTTCGAGAGAAAAAGGGAGAGGTACGAATATGCTCGATTGAGGTTACGAAGGTGTGTTAGAAGCTTTCGGAGAGGATATAAGACAAAGTTTTACCCCCAAGTTTTTATTACAGGTGCAAAGCATAAGACTGTATAGGAGAAGGAGGAGGAATCGACTTAACAGGAAAGGAGAGGAAAGACGCGCAGCTGCTGGTTAGAGAGTTGAATGCTTATCTTGTTTCTAGATTCTATTACAATGTGAAGAAAGATGGAATGCAAAGCTGCTAGCTTTCTACTGGCCGAAGAGTTGAATGTTTACCTTAGATATTCTATATTTACGTTCCTAATCATAGTTCAAGGAAGAAGTTTAGGGTTTAGGATTTAGGGTTTCGAAACTGTAATGGCTTTTCCACCATGGTTTTGCAACTAATTATGGCCAGTTTAAGCCAGTTCTTGAGGCAAGTTTTTGTAGCCAGTGATTTAGATAACGGCGACAATGAAAAACAAGAAAATGTTCGTAGGTGAGGATCGATTCAGAGAAATGAACACGTCAAAACCATCATTGTTAATGGAAAGGAGAGACAAATCGAAAAAGGAAGAAGAAAACGTATGTGGTTGAGGCTTCATTTGAGAGAGATGAAGAAGAAATGGGTTAAGGTTTCTTCAGAGATAAAATGAGAAGGGATGAATGAAAAAAAAAAAAAAAGAAGAAAGAAATTGAACTGATTAGGTTTAACTTCTCAAAATTGCATGATTGCCACAGGTTTCAACTGTGATTAACAAATCGAAATTAAATCACCCCTACAAATGGACGACCAAGATCGAGCGATTGTGTAAGTTTTAAATTGACAAAATGGGCTTTTAATCGCTAAAAAAATGGAGCGATTAAATGCGTTTTTTGGACCGAAATTCAGGACAAAAATTGAGCGTACAAAACGTATAGAATTGGATTGTCACTTTATTAGAGATAAAGTGATAAGTGGTTTCATGAAGATATTGCCAATCAGAAGCATGAACCATCTAGCAGATCTATTCACAAAACTATTGCCTGCAGCTGCTTTTTAGTGATTGTATAAAACATCTATGAAAATAAATTCCCAGGCTTGACATGAAATAACACAGTTTCAAGTAATAGCCAAGGTTTGAGAGGGAGAAAGAATTATAAATATTCAAATGCTGTTTATCAATAAAGAAAAACGTCTTCACCTATTTCATTTACCGAAAACGATTGTTGTAAACCCGTAGAATACATGTAGTCCCATTTCAACATGGTTTCCACGTCTATCAATCCTTGATTTATATATATCAACCTCAAATTATAGAAAAGATGGTCTATTATTCACTTTTTGAAAAATTCTCAAATTAAAAGGTATTACCCAGATGGGTGTGTTTGGAATGAGTTTGAGAAGGATAAGTCTAAAAAATCTCCTCAAAATTCTATAAGTAAGCAGTTAGATAAAAAAAGTGTGTTTGAAGATTCTAAAGATACAAGCAAGCAGTAATTAACGAGCTACTACAAATGAGATTTTATATCTCATTTTCAAATAACTATATTCAAACGAGCTATTGTAATCACACAAAATAATCAATTGTTTTTAATAACTCATTTCTAATCATCGAAAATAATTACTCGTTTCTAATCACTCAAAATAATGACTCATGTAACTACACATCCAAAACACTTCCTTAAATTACTTTTAGGAGCAGCAGTTAATTAGTGTTTCTTGTTAGATGTTTTTATATATAACATGAACTTAAGATCTTGAATAACATGATTATCACTAATCGTATTTGAATCTTAATGAGATTGAAATATACCACCCGACATAGTTATATGCTACAATCTTTTTCAAATTCAATCATGAATTGGGGTTGATATTGAAGATCACTTTTATCAATTGCTTCAATGGATGATATTGGTTTCTCTCTTTTTGCCTTTTAAGCTTTAATGTATTTTTCAAGCTTCTTCATTCTTTCTCTTCACTTTGACACACCTTGTGATGAACAAATGTGCTCATATTTATAGGTAGAGAGAGAACCAATATTAAACTTCCATTAACAAAAGTTTAACTCACTACTACAAAGGAGGGAAAAGGTGTCGGTCAATCCAAAATATTTTCAAAAACACGGATATTTGGTGTCGGTCACATTTGGTGTCGCTCTGGACTAACCGACACCAAAGGTGACCAACACCAATTATCAAAAACCGACACCATTTCCTCTTTAAAAAACCGGTCCAACTGACTTTTGGTGTCGGTCTGACCGACACCAAAGTTGATCGACACAAAAAGTCTGTGTTTTTAAAAAAACTGACACCATTTCCTTTCTAAAAATAACCAGTCTAAATTACCTTTGGACCGACACCAAAGGGTATTGGTGTCGGTCCGACCGACACCAAAGGTTTCTCCGACACCATTTCAACTTTTTCTCCTTTTTGACCGAAACCCTACTCATTTTTCTTCTTCTTCTTCCCCAACAACTTCATTTCTTCCCAAAAATACTCATTTCTTTACTTCTTCTTCTTCTTACCTCTCTTTTCTCCTTTACCCACGACAAAAAACTACGCATTTCAAAGGTACTAATTTAATTTCTTTGTTATTTTTTTGCTATTTCTTTGTTATTATCATGTATTCCATATTTTTTATAGTGAAGTTCTTCTAATTAGAAGGCAAATGCTATATTTTTTTAGTTTGCTAAACTTATGTATTTTGTTTAGAATAATTCTTGCCTCTAAGAACAAAGTGTTGATGCATGCATGTTTATCTAGTGTTTTTTGAAATATCTTGTGTTCTTTGAAATAAAGGAAATGTTGGTGTTTATAATCTAGTGTTCTTTGAAATAAAGGAATAGCAAAGCCTACATTATGCCTCCCTTAATTAGGGGGTGTTTGGTTAAGTAGTATTACAAAAAAAATTTGGACTTGAGCCGGATTTAGCACTTACAAGTCCATTACAAAAATGCCCCATAAAAACTCCATTTTGGCCCACTTATAACTACTCTAGTACAAACCCTCTTTCCGAAACATTAAACAAACGAGCATTTATTTATAAACTCTCAACTAAAACGAGCAAACAAACAAGCTTTAGAAATTTTATTTATTTATTTGTTTATGGGTTTAGTTATATGTTTAAAGTAGTGTCTTAAAGTAAATAGTACCTATATAAATTTGTGTTTGGATTTTTACCCTTGTGTGTAGGTATTATTTTAGTTGGGATATGGATAAGTTGTGGATGCTT
>JBBMEG010027324.1:0-23652 GCA_037832605.1 Cyclanthera cordifolia
AGCCAAAAGTCAATTGTACATCAATTGAGAGGCTTAAATGCTAGACAAAAAGGTAGATATGCATTTAAATGCACCTAGCAAACTCATCTAAGAAGTATTTAGCAATTATGGCCATGTTTGACAAAATTTAAACTTAAAAAGTTCCAAAATAAGTAATATAGAAAAACGAGTATTTAAAAATTCTGCATTGTAATTAAAAATTTCTAGAATCTTCTTGTTCTTGCTTATTGTACTTGTTCCTTTATGAGAATACAATAAGTTGGTTGTTGGATTTTTATCAGATTCCATCCCATTTAGGTGTGAAATTATTTCTTGTATGTCATGTTGTGATGATTGGTCTTCTAACAGTAAGAACGAGATCACCAACTTGAAATGGACAAGGCTTCATATTTTCATCAAAAGCTTTAGTCATTTGTGCTTGGTAACACTCCAGCGCTTACTAAGCTTCAAGTTTTTTCTCACCTAATGCTTCTAATTCTTGGAGATGCAGCGACACATTTCCTTCAGCTGTTAAGCCTTCTTGTATGGCCATTCTGAGCAAAGGAATTTATCTTCCTAGAGGAAGCACGACTTCAACTCCATAGACTAAAGAATATAGGGTGACTCATATTGGTGTGTGATACGTGGTTTGATAAGCCCACAATGCTTCATCAATTCTTTCTTGACAGTCTCGCTTTGCCTTAGAGACTATTTTTTAGAAGATTGCACAGAGTCGTATTGAATGCTTCTGCCAATCCATTTGTTGTCGCATTGTACATGGATGACTTATACTGTTTAAAATGCAACTTTTCGCACAACTTATCAATCATGCAGTTAGAGAGCTGCCTACCATTATTTGTTACAATGCGGTGAGGAATTCCATAGCAATATATGATATGTGTCCGGATAAAGTTTGCAATATGCTCTTTTCTTCGCTTTTCTTATAGGGATTGCTTCCGCCCACTTTGAGAAGTAGTAAGCTTCAACTAGGATATAGTAGTGACCTATAGATGACCTTGGCTTTTTAGAACCAAAAAAATCGAGTCCCTAAGCTTCAAATTGCCACGAAGCAATAGTAGGGTGCAGAGGCTCTCGAACCATAGTTGCATGAAATTGACAAGCCTCGCATTTCTTTGCATACTTCATTCAATCTTGAACCATAGTTGGCCAGTAGTAGCGCATTCTTTTTAATTAGAAGTGAAGTTTAGGGCTAGACTGTGAGCGCCGCAAATGCCTGCGTTCACCTCATGTAACGCTTTACCTGATTCATCACCTCCCAAGCATCGTAAAAGAAAACCTTTATATGAGCAGCGATAAAGAGTATCCTTATAATGGATAAATCGAACAGATTTTCTTCGTACATCTGCTTTACTTCTAGGATCAGCTGGAAGCTTTCCATGTTGAAGGTAGTTGAAGATAGGTTGTCACCAATCTTCATCCTCGATCACATAGACTAATATCATATTTTTCTCTTGCAATTCATCTTTAACTATAGGGAATATCCATTTTTTGCAAAGTGAAATGTTGACAGCTTCCTCGCTTGAAATTGTTAGTACAGTAGCCAAATTTGCTAGGGCACATGCCTTTTTGTTTTCTAACCTTAGAACATGCTCCAAAATGATGCTGTCAAAATTCTCCAGTAACTGTCTAGCATAGGTAAAACACAACTTTAAATCATCATGTCTTGTGTCGTATTGAAGCGAAACTTGTTTTATCACTAATTTTGAATCTCCAAACACTTCAATATATTTTATGCCGATTTCAACAGTCGTTTAGAGACCAATAATTAAAGCTTGATACTCTACTACGTTATTTGAGCATGGCTCCCTAAGTGTAAAGTTGTAAGGTAACATATGCTTCTCTAGGGAGATAAACAGAATGCATGCACCTACTACAATTCTTCGTGCTGCTTTGTCAAAGTACATAGTTCATGGATTTATGACTTCAATAAAGAGGGATTCTTCATCAGGGAAGTGTTCACATAACTGTCAATCTGATGGAATAGGATGATTAGTAACAAATATGCCAATGCTTGTCCTTTTACTGCTTTTTAAGGCATATACACAATATCGTATTGCTAGAGTAGAATTACCCACTTAGCCAAGCGCCGTGAAATGATCGATCGAGACAAAATATATTTAATGGGATCTGCTTTTGCAACTCACAAGCAGTAAACGCATGCATGTAATGCCTTAGTTTTTAGCTCAGCTTCGATAAGTGTTCGGCTTATATAATACAATGCTTGTTCCATTCTTTCTTCACCTACCTGTGCGAACAATGCCACCATGATTTGTTTTGGGTAGTGATGTATAACTTTAATGGCTTCCCAGCTATAGAGGTGCTTAAGACATAAGGGTATAGCAAATACTTCTTTATGCTTTCTAAGCATTCTGACGTGTTTCATCCCACTCAAAGATCTCCCCTTTCTTCATTAACCTTTGGAAGGGATGACATCTACCAGCTAGGTTTGATATAAATCTTCGAATTATGCTAGACGACCTTGAAGACTTCTAAGTTTGTGTAAGTTTCTTGGTCTTGGCATCTTTTGTATCACATCAATCTTAGACTGATCTATTTCAATTCCTCAATGTCTTACAATGAAACCGAAAAACTTTCCTAACGTTACACCAAAAGCGCATTTGAGCGGATTCATCTTCAACAGGTACTTTCTCAATCGTTCAAATACCACTTTCAATTCTTTGAGGTGATCATGTCTCTTTACAGACTTAAACATAAGGTCGGCAACGTAACATTTCACGTGTTTGTGAAGCATGTCATCAAAGATCATCTGCATTGCTCGTTGATAAGTTGCACCGACATTCTTTAATCCAAATGACATGACGTTGTAATAGTGTATCCTCTTTGGAGTTTGAAAAGCTATCATTTCTTCATCTTCAAATGCCATTCTTATCTGATTATAGCCTGATGATCCATTAGTAAAAGATAAAGCTTCATGTCATGTGGTTGCATCAACCATGATTTCGGTTATATGTAATGGAAAATCATCTTTCGAGCATGCGTTGTTCAGATCACAGAAGTCAACACAAATGCGAAGTTTTCGTTCTTCTTTCGTTCAAGGACATTGTTTGCAATCCATGTCGGGTATTTTACTTCGCGTATGAACCCTGCTTCAATTAACTTATTCACTTCAGTTTCGATTTGGGGGATAAGCTATGGCTTGAAGCGTCGTTGAGTTTGTTTAATTGTTCTGGACCCGGGTTTAACAGCAAGATGATGCACGACAACTTTGGGGTCCAACCCTGGCATTTTGTTGTATGACCAAGAAAATATGTCTTTGTAGGCAGCTAGAAAACTTACATATTCTTCTTCTTCTTAAGGTGTAAGAAATGTACTTATAAAGATTGGTCATGGCTTTTCTAGTTTGTCGATGTTTACCTTTTGGAGTTCATCCGGTGTTGGTTGATTTCCATCCTCTAATGGAAGTGGTGCTTCATCTACATCATCTTCATCTACCTCATCCTCTCCTTCATTAATGATAGTAATATGATGCCATGATGATTCATCTTCCTCTTGCTTTAAAACTTTATCTTATGCATTGGTAATGATAATGGCGTATCTTTTTATTTTGAGGGATCCTTTAGTCTCGATTTCCAACAACATTTTTCTTTCCATGCGGGATGGAATAACATTATGGATGTGTGAGAAACTCGATGACTTTTTTTAATGGTTTCTTTTGAGCTTTAAGGAGAAATTCAGTCAAAAATTGACTTGGTACGCCCATCATGGATTTGTGTGGTTACACTTAATCTTTGAAAAGTAAAGTGTTGAGACGCAACTGTAGTTGAGGTTGTATCTTTCATTTCCTCCGCTACCTTGGATAACCTTTGAAAGACGGATGACCTTACTTTTCAGGATGTGTCTGATTCCTTTATAAGTTTGCTTAATCTTTCAACTGAAGATTGTGCCTTAATGGTAGTTGTGACGAGTTTTCCTATTATCTTTTGATATACCCAACCTTTTCAATGCGGAAACCCGAGGAGTTGGAGGTTCGATACGCTAAAGAATGGGTCTCATTGAACTAACATCTTCTTATTTCTTCAGTTCTTTAACCTCCTTGGTGGTTATGTGATTTGCGTCTACAACTTTCGTCTTCCCTTTTCTCGTTATACAAATTGGTTCAGGAGATTTACATCCCAGTCCCTTTCTTGATGTGGGCAGAGTTGTAACCTTCCTTCAAGAGTTCTTTTTTGTCGATGAAAGATTTGCTTGATTATGATCAAATATACTTAGGCTCTTGAACTCAATGTGAGTTGCAAAGTCATACCCTGCATTGACTAAATGTTCGTACGCCTTGGGGTCGAATTCATCTTTTATTCGTTTTTCAGGTAACACTACTCTTGGTTGATCATCTTGAATTATTTCAAGTCCCTGCTTTGTCATCTTCATGAGCGGCATAGTGAAACTCTCTTTTAAAACTTAAATATCACCAACCTTTAAACTAGTTGAGCATTCGGTAAATGATGATTCTCCCTTTCACGTCGAGACAAAGGAACATAATGTAGGACAAGTTTACCTAAAGTTTTCTCATCTTTTAAGATGTTGGATTTTTGACTCATTGAACCTTGACTATTTTCAGGGCAAAATTTATTCTCGCTTGTCATACTTTTCTTTGTGACATCTACTCTTGGATTTAACTTCGTTTTGTCATCATCTTTTACGAAAGGGATTTTAGTTGTAGATGCGCCCTTTGTATTGTCATGCTCTTTGTAAAACTTTTCATCTGCATAATGAGATTCAGCCTCCGACAATGTATTTGTATCATCGTCTACTTTTTTAACTCTGCCTTGGTAGAACATAAAGCATTTATGTAATGTAAAGGTGACAACTCGGTTTTCATGAATCCAAAGACGCCCTAGCAACAGTCGATAGGTTGTCTTGCAAACTATAACTTGGAATAAAGTATTTACTTTCAACTCATCGATAATGACCTCTAAGCGCACCATGCCAATCGCTCGCTATCCGCCTTGGTTGAAGCCTTGAATAACCAACTTAGTTTCAGAGAATTCGCACATAGTGATGCCTAACTGCTTCAAGGTTGACTTAGGCATTATGTTTACGACATATCTATCATCAATGTGAATTTATCCAACTCTTTGTTTTCATATATAGACCGAGACAAATAAAGGACGATTATGAGGCTTTGATTCGAGCAATAGATCGTCATCAGTGAAGCTTATCGACATGCATGGTGGGTTATGTGTATGTACCATAGGTGTTTGGGCAGCTACACTTCTAGAATATAGTAGAGTTTCAATAATAGCATATTTTGCTGCTTAGGGAAGCAGCAACAAATCTTCTATGCAACATGTCTATTGGTTTGATTAGTTCATTTGATGAACTTGGTAGATCTTCTTGAACGGTTGTAGCATGACATGTAAGCACATTATGCATTTCTTCTCTTTCCTCTAGAAATTCTTGAAAAGAATTCTGCCAGTATTATTGGTTGACGTGTCATATGGAATTCTTTGCTTTCCTTCCTTGCAATTATTTTGCCCTTTTTCTTTGGAAACTTCTTCCTCTTTGGTTCTCTCAGCAAACGTGATTCTTTTTTAACATAATTCTACTTTCACCTTTTACGATGAGTTACAATGGTCCAATCTTTGTTTTCATGTCGGTTGGCTCTAAAACACACTTGTCTTGAACATAATCCTTTTGAAAGCTCACTATTTGAGGTTTATACTTTCAGGATTCATGCTGGGACTTAACTATTAATGATCAAAAGAGCCAAATTTGACCAAGCAGTGCCCTTGAATGCATGTTGCACTCTTCGGCGGTTGCACCTTGGGCTAAGGAACCACAGCAGAGTGATTTGCTTAAGCTATTTTCTCGAAGTCTAACTCAGTTTTATTTTCTCGAGCCAGCCTCAAAATCAATTCCTTTAACACGAAACACTTATCTGTAGGATGACTGATAACGCGATGATACTTATAATAGTTAGGATCACTTACTTTACCTAACTCCTCGGGGCGTATGCATTCAGACAGTTGAATGAGTTTTGTCTCCAACAATTGCTCTAACATATCTGCAAGGTCAGATCAAGAAATGGATAGATCTTTTCTTGTCTTTAATGTTAGGCGATGTTTTTCATCCGGGTTGTTTCACTATTTTTGCTTCCTTTCCTTCAATGTCGCACGTGAAATTGTTTTCAATACTCCAATTCAAACAAAATTGATTTCTTCTTCCAATAAGTGTTTGCATGTTGTTCTTTTCTACGTCATTTACCATGAGTAAATTAAATAGTATTTAGTTCCGCAAGAATCTCTTCACAGCTTAACGGTTCATGAGCTACTCCGAATTCTTGTACCCCATTGAAAGATTTTTTTTATCGTCTATATGGGTGCCTAATAGGTAGATATCTCCAATGTCCAAGGTATGCCATCTTTTTTGTAAAGACCCGACCCTTTAAGGGCCCTCAAAACCCTCACTTAAATGCATTAATTAAAGAATCCTTGAAAACATTTAATGAAGCATAATAATTTATCAATTCCTCAATGGTTCAAACATCAATAAAACATAAGTTTCAAAAGATTCGGAGTACTCCTTCAAAGAAAATAAGTTAATCAATTAGAGGGAAAAACACAGTGTTTTAAAAGTAGTTTAAACGCTAAAAGCCAGTTCCTCAGGTAGCAAACATGAGAAAAGAGAGAACTAAATGCGATGCAAGACGTAAAAAGACTCGATATGCTTATGGTCTATGCTACGCCAGATCAACCATCCTGGTATAGCCCGTGCGTACCTGTGGATTACCACAAAAGAAAGAGAAAGGGGGTGAGTATTATAACTCACCAATGTAAAACTAATGAGTCATATAATAGTGAAACAAATAATATTAAGCAGGATAATTAAACAAACAGGAGAAAGTAAGGTAACGATGTAGGGGCAACCCGAAGGCTAAGCCATCCTGAACCCTCGTGGTTCACACACCGGGGCATCCCTACCAGAGATAAGCCTACCCGGTTTCATTTCCTCACATTATAACGGGGAAACCCATTTAAGGCTAAGCCAACCCGGTCCCAAGACATAATCAGGTATCATACAATAAAGACTACAATCTCCACAAGGAATACCACAAAATTTTGTACACCATCACACTCAACTGATACTATTCGAGATTATCGAACATGCATTTATTCAGTTCAACAGTTCGGGACAAGGATTAACCCGCTTACCTTGCTCGTTTCCTACTCGAAGCGCTCCTAAGTGTCCAACATGAGACTTTCGGAAGTTTCTCCAACAGACACTGAGTGAAACATGGTTAAAACGTCATAATTAGGCCTTAAAGCTATCAAAAATGGATCTAGAGTGTCGAAATTATCCAAAAACAAGTACCCAAAAATTTTCCGGCGACCGACGGCGGCGCGTGACGGCAAGACTCGCCGGTGCGTGAACAAAACGCACGGAAGACAAAACCTGCAGTTCTGGGACACGTCGCTCGCTGGTTGGACGTACGTAGGCTAGGGAGACAATCAGGCTCGGGCGACCGTCGTTGCAGCTTCGGCTTGGTCGGTGAAGAAAAACATGTCAGTTGTCGGTGACTCTGTCAGTGCATGTAACACGACGTCCAACCGCACTAAAAATGACGCAATCTATCGGTGGTGCACAGAGTTCCACGAGATCTGTTGGCAGCTGCACGAAATCCCACGCGATCTGTCGGTGGCTGCACGAAAAGCGAGTCTGACAGCACTGAAAACAATGGCGACTGTCTAGCGGCTGCTCTCTTCGAGTGGACAAAACTGACGGCGGCGTTGACACGGTCGACACCAAAATCTGCGAGCAATGATTGCTTGGCAAGTCTTGTCGGCGGCTGTAGGAGAATACAGAAAACGAGAGAGTTTGGTTGGGCGGTGTTGAATATTAGAAGGAATAATCCAAACCTAATCATTTTGTCCCTTTTGTCCTTTTATATAAGGACAAAATAGGTGGCAAAAATTACAAAAATGCCCCTAGGGCTAAAAATGACCATTTAACCCCTAGTTTTCAAATTCCGACTTCACACCCCTCGAATAAAACTTTAATTAAATGCTTTTAATGCCAAACAAGTATAAAAAACGACTTCTGGAATTCTCGATAAGTCCAAAAAAAAACAAAACTAACCTCGAAATAAGGGCAAAAAGTCGGGCTGTCACATTTTTTCCCGTAGGTAAATAAGTAAATGTTGTTTTCTCTCCATATATCGAATATGCATGATACCCTTTTACAGTACACCCACACAAATTAGCGTATGCAGGGAAATCATTAATGGTCAACAATAAAATAGCTTCAAGGTGAAACGTTGTTGACGGTGTGCGTCAAAACATTCAATACCTCTATTGCATAGCATTTTTAGATCGTCAAACAATGGTGTTAAATAGACATCTATGTCATTTCCTGATTGTTTGGGTATAGAAATCAATGCATTTAACATTAAGTATCTATGCTTCAGCACAACCATGGAGGTAGATTGTAAGTCACCAACATCACTCTCAACAACTATATCTAGTACTTTGGTCTCTGTGTGGATTTACACCATCTGTTGATAAAGCTAGACAAAGATTCCTCGATTCAAAACTAACTTCGGGTCATCTTTCGTTTATTTGTTTCCATGAGAGTGTATCGGCTGGATGTCTTATATTCTCATCGACCAGCTGGTCAATAGCATGCCACGTGAATAATTTTGAAGTTTCTTTACTCCAAAACATTCGTTCAAATCTATGAATGGGAGAGAAATACCACATGACTTGTACTGGATATTTGTACCCGTACTTGACATTCTTCCAAACTTTTCATCTTAATGTTCCACATGTAGGACACAATTCGGCATTAGCGAGTTCTTTTCTATACAAACAACAGTCATTGATGCAGGCATGAAATTTTTCATAATTCATTCATAATGTACTTAAAATCTTCTTGGCAGAATAGGTAGATATCAGAATTTCA
Source organism: Cyclanthera cordifolia (assembly GCA_037832605.1). Classification (NCBI taxonomy): domain Eukaryota; kingdom Viridiplantae; phylum Streptophyta; class Magnoliopsida; order Cucurbitales; family Cucurbitaceae; genus Cyclanthera; species Cyclanthera cordifolia. Next base: position 8,917 of record JBBMEG010027324.1, read on the forward strand.
GTAGGACAAGACAATAGAATGTTCAATAGTTCTAACAACTCTATGAAACTCTTATCGCTCCATCCAAACTTTGCTTTCAAATTTAAAGTTTAATCAATGCAGATATCTTATTAAAATTATTACAATTTGGGTATAATGGTTTCTTGGCATCCTCTAATGATTGCTAAAATATTTGCGATTTATCGTTAAAATAATCGTGTGGAGTCTCAAACATTCGTATTTGGTCATCCAAATCCTCATCTATAATTTGATTGATTGGAACATTTTCAATATTGCTTCTTTTGCTCGATATAGATTCTCCATGTCAAATTCATGTGTCATAACTTTGATCGATATCATTTACAAATAAATGGTCTCTTACTATATTCATATTTTGGTACTTGTCATTCACACATTTCAAACATGGACAACAAACAATATTTGACCCTTTGGAATGTCGTAACGCATTTTCTATAAAAGTCTCAACTCCTAAATTATATTCTTATGACATTCGATCTTTAAGCATCCACAACTTATCTATATCCCAACTAAAATTTTACCTACACACAAGGTAAAAATCCAAACACACAAATTTTTAAGGGACTACTTTAAAATTCAAAAAATTTGTCACTACTTTAAAATTCAAAAAATTAGTCATTACTTATAATACAAATTTAACATAGAAAATAAATAAAACTATTTAAAACATATAAAATAAACAAAACTATTTAAAATATATAACTAAACCCAAAAACAAATTCCTAAAAAATTGCATTCGTACCTTTAAAATGTAGGAGGTGGAAGAGAAGAACCCGGATCCGTTCAACCGTTTGTAAGAAGAGATGAAAATGAAAAGGAAAATAAAAATGATGAAAAGTTTTTGGAGGTTTCGAGAGGGTTCATGAGAGGGTTTCGGCCGCGGGTTAAGTTAAAAAAAAGGGAAGAAGAAGAAGAGTTGTTTTTGGGAAGAAGAAGAAGATTCGGCCACGAGTAAAGAGAAATAAGAGGGAAAAAGAAGAAGAAAGTGGCATTTTTTGGAAGAATAAGAGAAGAAGAACTTTGAGGCCATGGGTAAAAGGGAGAAAAGAGAGGGAAGAAGAAAGTTGAAGAGAAAAAAAATGAAACTGAAGTGGCGCCCGCGAAAAAATTAAAAGAAGAGAATAGGGTTTTGTCCAAACCGACACCAATTTACCGATACCAAAAGAGAACTACACCGTATATCTGTGTTTTCAAATTTAATTTGGATTACCCGTCACCTATTCCCTCTTTTGTTGTAGTGATCACTCCACCCTTCGTTAAACCCAATACTATCTCCTCATTCAGACTAGCTCACCACCCCCCACCCCCCACCAAATCATGTCTAGTTAACTCATTCTCTCTGTCCTGATCCTTCCCGTTCCAAAAATTCGCCTTCGCCAAACAACATTTCGATCTTCTCTTTTGAATCCATTTCTCCCCAACCTTCTGTACCTCCTACTTCCACTAATATACCAATTCTTCCACAAAATCATGTAGTCAGTGTCAACATTCATCCCATGATGACCCGCTCTAAGCTTGGCATTTTTAAACCCAAGGCCTGACTTTCCAAAATTTCATCTCCCTCCCTTCATGAACCAACATGTTATAAGACAGCCATGTTATGCCCTGAATGGAAGTCTGCAATGGAAAAAGAGCTTGCTGCCATGACTCAAACCAACACATGGACCTTGGTCCCCCCTGCCTTCGATTGTGTTCCCGTCAGTTGTAAATGGGTGTTCGAGTTAAAGTTCAAGTCGTTTAGTGAAATTGAGTGTCATAAGGTTTATCTTGTTGCTCGGGGCTTTACTCAAACATACTGACTTTATTATTTTAACACCTTTAATCTGATTGTTAAGCCTTCAACTATTCGGGTGGCTTTATCTCTTGTTGTTAGCTCTCGATGGTTCATCAAACAACTAGATGTTAATGACGTCTTTCTCAATGTCGATTTATCATAGGAGGTATTTATGGTGCAACCACCACGATTCGTGGATCCTTCAACTCTGAATCAAGTGTGCAAGCTAAATTGCTCCATCTATGGCTTCAAACAAAGTTCTAGAGCATGGTTCTTGAAATTGAGTTTGATTTACGACATTGAGTTTGATTTACGACATTGAGTTTGAAACAGAGTTTGTTAAACTTAACAATTGAACTAAGTACTCTATTTGAAGCCATATTTAGCCATGTATTTACGACATCGTTTATGCAATTTCAATGAATTTACGACATTGTTTATGCAATTTATTTACGACATCTTTAGCCATGTCAAAGTTTAGGCAATTTATGCAATTTTAATGAAATTTAGGGATCAATGCTGACAATAATTAGAATAATTGATTACTTATTTGGAGATCAAGGTCAATAGTTGTTGAATAAATAATTACTTGTTTGAAAATTAATATTAGTAGTAATTAAGTGATAAATTTGATATAAAATTTGATAGATGGCTTAATATAAAATTTTATAAACAATTTGATAAATGGTTAAAAATGATGATCAACACAAATAAATGATTTTTGTAGGTGTGATAATTGATCACTCTTGTTGTACACAAAAGAAACGAAAAAAACAATGGAGGGAAATAGTTTCACCTGTCATTAGTTGAAAATTTTGAAATCAAGTCACTCAATATTGTTGAAATATTAAAAAGAATAATTGTCTTTTTACTGTTTTTTATTTTTTAAATAATAAAAATGGGTAATGATGAATATGTAAATTTAGAGTGATTTGAAAACAAACTATATACGAAAGTAGGTGTATTGAATAACATCATAAATTGGTTATATATTTTGAATTATGGGTTATTAGTGATTAATTATTTATAGTTGGTGTTCACACGAGATTTCGACGGACGAGTAGAAATGAGACACGTGTAAATGAATTTTGAAGTTTTATTGATTTGAATATATGCGAGTGTTACAATCTCTAATATTTATCCTCTGATTCTTTCTCTATCGATGTGGATTTTGAAAATGTTGATTCTGAGGACTTGCAAGCTTATTCTCAGACGGGGGAGGATCGAATCTTTAACTTGATGACGAAGAGACGATCAGATTGAAGAAGCGTTTGTCATTGAGTGTTTTGAATCCTGAAGCTTGATATTTGAATTCTTGACTCCCTGCATGATCTTGAAGGCTTATGGATTTGATTTGTTGGATGCTCCGAATTTTAGATTGTTGGGCGGAAAGTTTTAGAGTTTTTGAGTCATCAGTCTTGTTCTCAATTCTGGGTCTCAGACAGAACTCTCTATTTATAGAGTTCTTATGGATTTGTGGGCTTGTGCTTTATGGGCCTTTAAGCCTAACCTTATAATTGGGCTTTATAGGTTTTTGGGTTTACTACATGGATTAAGCCCTAACCAAATTTGGCTAAAATCCAAACAAACCAATATTTTATCAATGAATTATGGAACAATTATAGATTTGTAATTGACGCAATATTTAACCTGATTTATTTGTAAATGATGTGGCAATTTATTATTGACAGAAATTTCTCAGTCAACTGTTTGTTATCCAAAAAAATTATTATTTATTTACTAATTTGCGCGTGGCAGCAATATAATATTTTTTTTCTCCCGAAATGTTTTAATTTATGAGCCGTAATATTTTGAACAACTACTGTCTTACTTTGTTCTTTTTTTACTTTATGGAATTAAATTTGCATTTAAGAAAACAATTATGGCCTCTCTGGCATTTTGATTTACATCATTGTTTTATTTATAACGAGTTTTGAAATTTGATCCTATATTTTGTTTCACATTTTGTATCATTATTATTATTTCTTTTTATTTTTTGTCAAATTTAATTGAAATTCAAAATTTTGAGATTTCAAAAGAGTAAATTGAAAAAGTATTGAATTTGGCCATTTACATTTTTGTTGAGTGAATTGAAAAAGTATTGAATGGAGATTAGAAATAAAAATTAGTTTAAACATACTCTTTTTCTTTTCTTTTTTTTTTTTCCATTTTTGGTTTATGTATTTTTATTATTTGAAAAAAGGTAAAACTATCGACCACATTCGTCAAAGAATGTTGATAAAAGAATGTCGATTTGCCTTCGATCCAACAATTAAAACACATGTCAACAAGAACAATTTTGATAATCAATTTGAAAATGTTTGAGATCTTGCTCAAATTTTAAAAATAAAAAATAATTTTCTTTTGCATAATTTTGAAAAATTGCATAGCTTTTTAAATGTATGTCGCAATGAAAATCGAAAAGTGAAAATCTATGGCTCGATTCGATAACCATTTTATTTTTTATCCTTAACTTTTAAAATTTAAGCCTATAATTACTAATCTAACATAATTTTTCTTAATTTGATATTTATAACTTACCTGTGTTTTTAAAAATTAAAGCTAAATTTGAAAGTTAAAAAAAAATAACTTCCAACTAATTGTAATGATTTATAGAATTTTGTTAAGATTCATACAAGATAAAACATATATATAAATTTTGAATGAATACATGATTAAATTTTAAAAACCTAAAAAAAAAGTCGGTTAACACGAGGCCTATGATTTCAATTTTATTTTTTTATGCCAACTTATTTATGCTAATCAAATAGATATTTATATACTTTTTCACATCTTCAAAGATTTTATAATTTACGAGAATTTTTTCGAGGAAAATTACGGTGGATTGGTTATTTTAACCAAATAATTATAATATTGTCAAATTTTAAAATATTGAATGTTCATAGTCATTAATAAGTTTGAATATGTATTTATTATAGATGGAGTAATTGTATAAGATATTGAAGTTAAAAGAAATAAATATAAATTTATTCAAATTTAAAATATTTAATAATTATCTATAATTAATTTATCAAAAAATAATTTATATATTCAATAAATACTATAGAAATTTTCATATTTAATTGAAATTTTATTTTAATATTTTCCTTTTGGTTAATTCTTGAATTGAATAACCTTCCCAGTTTCATGATGAACCAATATGTTAGGTTAAAATAATAATAATAATAATAATAACAACAATTTTTCACTTTCTCAGTTGAGCCCTTTTAACTGTTCGCTTCAATCAGTCGTTCATCGAAATATTCCAGCAGCCATTGCTGTTTATATTTCCATCCTTTATTAACACTGTTTTTTTTTTTTTCATTTTTGTCTATTTAAAAGCAATTGTCGAGTAGTTTTTTCTTGCAACAATTTTTTTGATGGGCTATTTACTTTTCGCAATAAAATATTATTTTCTATTGTTTCAATATTTATTAACAAATTAAGTCGAATTTTATCTACTTAAAGAATTGGTGGTACAATAGTTTTATTATTTTAGTATTAATCTAGTTCAAGAGCATCACTACTCTAACAATCAAAAAAAAAATTCAAATACTACAAAAGATAATTAAATGTGAATATGACAAAACATATCAAGACTATTGAACAGAATACTAACATATTGTATTATAACAAGTGAATGTGGGAACAAAAAATACGAGGACAATTTGACCATTTACATCAAATTACTTTAAAAAGTAACTAAGCTAATTTCGATTAAAAAAATGTATACAATATTAAAAAAATAAACAAAGAACAAAAAAAAAAAAAAAAAAAAAACTATTGATGTGGGTGTGTTTGCTTTTGGTAGAAAATAGTCGAGTGGAGAGAAGTGGAGGGGTTAATGGGTAATTTGGAATAGTTAAATACTTTTTGAGGATTGATGTTAGTAGTGGTTGAATAATTAATTACTGTTTGGGGATTGGCGTTAGTAATGGTTGAGCTATATGTTTGATGTGAAATTTGATGAAAAATGATGTGTTTGATAAATGGTTAAAAGTGATTGTTTACTACTAAATACAAACGAGCGGTACTCTTTTCCTAAAAACAAATCTAGTGAAAATAACTATTAAAAATGATTTTAAAAAAATTACTAAATGATAAAGTGCAAATAAAATAAATAAATATAATACATTAAGTTTTATTACGTAAGAGTTTAATCTAAACCGATTAATGTTGATGGTTTAGATTAAAATCTAATTTAAAAATTTGATTTTTTTTTAATGGGTGCAGTAAAAAAAAATATTTGCAACTTATAAATACGGTCAATTGCCAAATCTATCGATTAAGTTTTCATAAAGTTTCGTATTTTGATGGCCTAGTTAGCAAATGTACGTTTCTATATCTTGAATTCAAAATATTGTCTTCACTTTATGCCATTTCACCTTTTCTATTCTTGCTTTGATTAATTGAATTTTCATTAGGGGTGAAAAGAAAAATAAAAAACCAACAAAATCAAACTGAACCAATCGATCCAATGGATTGATTCAGTTTTTTAGAACAATATTTTGATTGATCGATTTGATATTTTAGAAAACCAAAATATATTGGTTCGGTTTCGTTAGGAAAAATCGAAAACCAACAAAATCGAACCGAACCAATCGTTCCAATCGAACGTACGATTGAGTTTTTTGGAACATTATTTGGATCGATCGATTTGATATTTTAGAGAATCAAAATATATTGGTTCGCTTTCGGTTAGGAAAAATCGAAAACCAACAAATTAATCGAAGCGAACCAATCGATCAAATGGATCGATTGAGTTTTTTAGAACAATATTTGGATCGATCAATTTGATATTTTAGAAAACCGAAATATATTGGTTCGATTTTGGTTAGGAAAAATTGAAAACCAATAAAATCGAACCGAACCAATCGATCCCATGGATCTAATAGATCCAATGGATTGATTCAGTTTTTTAGAAGAATATTTGGATCGATTTAATATTTTAGAAAACCGAAATATATTGGTTCGGTTTCGATTAGGAAAAATCGATAACCAACAAAATCGAACGGAATCAATCGATCAATGGATCCAATATATCCAATTGATGAATGGATCGATTCAGTTTTTTAGAACAATATTTGGATCGATTTAATATTTTAGAAAACCAAAATATATTGGTTCGGTTTCAGTTCATGATGGAAGAACTAATAAAAAATCAAATCGAACCGAATATATAAATAACAAGAAGAATATATATATATATATATATATATATATGTGTGTGTGTGTGTGTTATTAATTTAAATGTGAATTATGAAGTAAATGCATTGTAAATATTGTGATACTTATAAAAAAAGTATTGTTTTGTGTTAGTAAAATGAAAATTTTTATAATGAAATTAAAAATAAAATTATGAATGATACAAAAAAATTGAAAAATAAATCAAAATATTTAGTGAAATAGACACTGAAAATCGAACGAAAACCGAATTGAACCAATAGTCTGTCCTTGGACATCCGTTCGGACACAATTATTGAAAAACTGAAGATATTTGTTCAGTTATCGGTTTAACAAAAAATCGACAAAAATCGAACCGAAATCACCCATAATTTTCATATAGGGGTTGTTTTTTTTTTATTTGTTTATACAGAAAACTGATGACAACACAAATTGATACAATTAAATCTAATCGATAACCGTAGCTAAATAGATTGAAATCAATTTGAAATATTTTGATGTGTATCAAGTTTTTTTTTTTTAATTTAAATTCTGTAAAATTAAAATAGGGATTTAGAATTTAACTACATCTAAAATAATTGAGTATATGCATGCTGAGAAGAAAGAAAGGGAAGAGAAATTAATAGATAGATATAAAAAATAATAACTAGATGATTTAATTATTTTGAATCTATAAGCTTAGTTTTCACTTTTTCACTTTTTTGATACTTGATTGAATATATGTCTAACCAAACAAACTTTATCAAATTGCAGCAACTTGGATTTGACTTGTCTTTAATAATGGAATCGCCATCGATTTTGGAGTTACTGCCAAACGCGAAATCAGTAAAAGGATTTAAGTTTATGCCGAGTGATTAGATTCTTATCAGGCAGTACGGTTCATGGCTTAGATTATTTTCCAGACACCGTCTTGGACTTTGATCTCTATGATTCTGTCGAGCCTTGGCAAATATGGGAAGACTTTAAAGGTGTTGATGGACAAGATCTTTATTTTTTCACTCAATTGAAGAGATCAACCAACAAATCCGGACGGTTGTCATCCAATGTTAACCGTAAGGTTGGTTCAGCCGGTGGCACTTGGAGTGCAGATAATTCACTCACTCCTGTTTTTGCTACAAATAACAATAATGAAGTCATTGGTTACTGTAGGTGTTTAAGGTAACTATAATCACTATTATCTAGTTTATTTTATGTTTATTTTTTTCTTCAAAATAATTGCGCAACTTTTGTTGATCAAGGTATGAGAATCCTAAAATTCCTGAATACCATGATGAATGGATTATGCACGAGTACAACTTGCACGATAGTTATATCCAAGACAAATGTCCATGTCCAAATAATGTTTTGTGTCGGATAAAAAAAATGAAAGTGTCAAAAGAAAAGCAGATAAAGTAAAAAGAGTTATAAGACACCTGTGGAGAGCAACGAAAGATCTAACAAAAGAGCGAAAAATATAGGCTCTTTAATATCACAACCTGCAGAGCAACATTTCATGCCACAGCCTTGCGCGCAGAATTTGTCATGCGATCTAAGTTTCGTAGCACTGCTTAATGAGCCTGAGACGACCACTGAGCAACATGAGGTGCTCAACTTTGAAATGCCAGTGAATAATATAGGTTATTTTATATCACAACTGGTGAAGTAACATTTCATGGCACCACCTTGCGAGCAAAATTTTTCATGCGAGCCAAGTTTCATAGCACTGCTTAATGAGGTGCTCAACTTTAAAATGAATTATATAGGATCTTTTATATCACAACCTGTAGAGCAACATTTGATGCCACCGCTTTACAAGCAAAATTTGTCATGCGAGCCTAGTTTTGCAACATTGCTTAACGAGCTTGAGATGACCACTGAGCAACATCAAGTGCCCCACTTTGAAATGACAATGAAAAATAGAGGTTCTTTTATATCACAACCTTTAGAGCAACATTTCATGCCACCGCCTTGGAAGCAAAATTCGTCATGCGAGCTAAGTTTCGAAGCACTACTTAACGAGCCTGAGATGACCACTTAGCAGCATGAGGTTCCCAACTTTGAAATGACGAACGAAGATGTTGAGATTTGTGATATTTTGGACGGTGACAAAAAAAATAAAGTTATTAGACGATTTAGATAGCTGGTTTTCTGAGAGGACTATTAACCAAGGTACTAGTGATGGTAGTGACATGTTTTATATGCCTGATATGACTACCTGCCAAAATACTAGTGACCAGCTGCCTTATGAGATGACCACCTATTGGAGTACTAGCAACATGCCTGAAATGACCAACAACATGATACTGATCAATAGTTCAGGATTATTCAAGTTTGAATATTGAAAGAGAGCTTCTATTGTATTGTGTAATAACTGTAATATGACGAGATATAAAAATTTAAATGAATATTTAATATTGGGATGAGATAGATGATAAGGGTGCTAAAGATGTGTCAACCTAGTTGAGATATCTCGGTGCACCTACTGACTCTTGTCACTAATATTCTTCCATTGTTTTATAAATATCATAGTCATTCTTTGTTGTATATGATAGAATTATGAGTTACTTTTTCTTTCTTCTAAAGAACTTTTGAATGCATTTTACATTTACCAAACAACTTAATTGGTTTATAGGATTCGGTAGGATATTCAAACATTGAATCAGATGCCTAGTTTTTTTTTTCTTTTGTTTTTAATTAGATCTAACAATTTGGGGTGAGATATTGTGGTGTGTCCATGTATCTTGACTAGTCTCGATGGGCTGGTCAACAGCCAAGAACAGTGTGTCGATTTCATGTCGAGTTTAATTTTTGTCCACGATGGTTTAAAATGGAGATCAAGGAGAGAGATCGTTGTAGATTGGCCTACTAATAAAGTTTTTTATATATCAGTTATTGTTTGAGTGAGCTTACTCACATCTTGACTATCGTCACGAGATATAAAACGTAATTTTTATATAAGTGACCACCGTAAATAAAATCTATCTATACCCTGGCTTACTTCTAAGTTATCAAAGGTATTCTTCTGATTATCTATATTTTGATTCATTCATTGTGAATTTATTTGTTAGACAAGAAGATGATGAGTGGATTAGATTGTCAATCAAACTTGGAAAACATTATCCCTTAATCAAACCAAGGATGACCTAGTTTGAACAAAGATGCTTCATTTTGTCTTGTCAATTTGTCACACCTCATCCTTTCTAGTTTATTATGAAAAAGTCATAAAGAAATTTAATTATTTCTATGGTCAGCTTGAGGAGCTTAAATCAATAATAATTAGCTAATAGGTGGTCATCAAAGATTAAACTCATATTTATTCTTGAGATTTATTTATAACTCTTCAATAACTTGTTAGAAAGAGGAGTAAAATTAGAATTTTTAAAAAACGAATGAAAATGTACTATATAAGAATTTTTGTTTTTAATGCTATAATTAAAATAGATGAATAAAAAGTTGCTGGGTAGAGTAATTTTTCTTGAAATTATCGGGCACCAAACATGATAACCAAACCATCCATTTTGAAAATGAGGCATAAACATACCCTAAGTTCTTTGGTTATATAGTTGTTGATATATTTTTTCTTAGCAAAAAAAAAAATCGAGCCAAAAGACACGAAATTCAAAATAAAGAGAATTGTTTTGCGAAAAGATATTTACAAGAAAATATTACAAATTTGTGCTTCAGAAAAATTAGCAAAAGTAATTTAAACAATGAAAAAAATATCAATTTCAATTTAAAAATGAAAAAGGCAGAACTAACGATTCTCTTTATTATTAATATAATATTAATAATGAATACAATATATTTTAAACTAAATAGGATATTAATAATACATAATAATAATTCGTATTTATAAGTACATTATTATTTATAATTATAGTATAATGTTCTATAATTATGTTTTATTATTATTATAAATATAATATTAGTATTATATAAATATAATATTATTTTTTATAAATAATATAATACATTATTATAATACAATATTATATACAAATACAATAATATTATAATATAATTTTGTGTTTTATAAATATAAATACAATTGTATAAATCTGTATTTAAAAATATAATATTATTTATAAATACAATATTATTAATGCATATATATTAGTATTATAAATATACTATTTTTTTATAAATACGTATTATTATTATTATATTTAAAATTGTATTGTGTTTTATAAATACGTATTATATTTTAAATATAGTTATATTATAAATATGTATTTATAAATATAATATGTATTTATAATTTAATATTATAAATGCTATTTATAAATACAATATTATTTTTTATAAATATGTATTATAATATTATACTGTATTGTTATACAAATCGGCCGTCTCTCAGATTTTTTTCAATTAATGATGGATTGGCAACGTCATCGCCCTAAATGACTGCACCAAGTCTCATGCCTTCACCGTTGTTGAAGTTCGTCGCAAAGACGCTTTCAAGGCCTTCTTGATATTGTCGTTATGGTTAACAAGAACTCTGATTCCACCTGCTCAAGGGGGAGATTTTTAACAATTAAAGGCAATAGACTAAATCGAGATCTAAATTTCGGTTGCGTCTCTTTACATGTTGACAGATATGACGGAGTCAACAGATTTATCCGATAGGAGTGAATCGCCATGCACATCGTCATCGTCTTCGTCGGTGAAATCAAACGTTCTTACGAATTTCCGTCGAGTAGTTCGAGGTTCTTAAAATCGTGAAGAGAAGACGCTTGAGATCGTTTCGGAAAAGTGGGCAAGAGGAATTGGAAAGAAGGGGAAAATTGGAGACTAAGGAAGAAAATAGCAAGAAAGAACTGAAAATCGCAAGCCCTAGGAAGAAGAAAGAAATTTAGAAAGAAAAAGAAATAAGAATAAGGGTAAACTAATAATTTACAATAATCATAATATAAAAATAAAAATAAAAATAAAGATTAAATAAATTTGTAAATATTTTAGATTTTAAATAAATTTGTAACAATTTTCCAAAATAAAAACTGGATTAAAAAGATTAATTAGAACCAAAATAATTATAAAAGCACAAATAAATGGAACTAGTAATTGTAATCAAACCCAACTTTCAGTATCATATATAATAATAATAAAAAAAAAACAGTACGAATGAAATAAACTTGGAAAAATGAGAGGAAATTTTGGAGATGGAGACGATGTGATTGGTTAAGAAGTGAAATGGAAGAGTTTCTTCCCAATTTTATACTTTAAATTTTCAAATTTATCTTATTCTCGTCTATAAATTTTTAAAAGTAAAAAATATAATTTGATTACATTTATAATTGTAATTGTTGATTTTGTTGGTGTATCCACTAAACTTATATAATTCTATAGTTTGAGCGACCTCATAGTACTCGAGTGTATAATAATGCGGCTGAGCTACTACTGTTTTGGCCAAAACGTATATTTTTATATTGGATTTAGTTGAGTCATTGAGTCATTTTTGTTTTCTACTCAAATATATATTGTTTATAAAAATCTACATAATAACATTAATTAATCATTCAACTTTAAATTGTATAATTATATATATAAAGATTATTTAAAAAAAATTCAAGAAAAAATTTTAAAATAAAAAATAAATATATGCACACATAATTTGTTACAGGTAAAAAATAATTTTTAAGATTAATAATAAATTCGGGTTAGCTCGAGTCAACTCGAATTAATTTTTGATGAACCCAAGAACCAACCCATCTTTTTATTTATTTGAATCAAATTCAATCCTAAAAAGTTGATAATCTAACCCAACAGATCAAATTAAATTGGATAGATTTGTGTTCTTTAGGTGGTTGGGTTCTTTGAACACCCTAGAGGATTAAAAGGATTGGATTATTAAGACATTTTTTTTATTGATATTCATGATAAGTTAACCCACTTTAACCCAATTTCATCATCGGTAATCCAGCCCTAATGTTAATGTTTGTGTATATATGTTTTTAATAAATACCTTTCCATTTATCATTTTCTAACATTTTTCATTATTTAGAAGATTATTTTATTGGACTTACGCATTATCTTTAAGCATTTTAATTTACATCAGCAATCAAAATACTTTTTATGAGATTTGAATCCTAATCTCTTGGTTATCAATTTATGCTTATGTTAATTGAGCTTAATTATTAAATCATTATTAAGTTCTTGAATCAATGTAATAATATATATATATGTATATTTTATTTTTTAAATTAAAAAAGGAAACTACGACAGCCATAAATAACAATCTATTTTGGCCATTGAATAAAATATTTAAAATAAAAAAGGAAAAGTGAAATAGGATTTGATAAAATGAAGAAATATTTTCTAAGACTCCAATTAGTTATAAATAAGCCATTCTTCTTGTACTTTTTTTCATATCAAAACATAATGACTTGAAAAACAATGCCCTTCTAAAGTGGGAAAGCTTCTGCATTGTAGAATTATGGGTCAATTCAAAAAAAAAATCGCTAATTTTCGACACTCAACTTTCAAGGTTAGTAGCAAAGGCCACACTTTTTTTTTTTTTGGTTAACATATATAGAAAAAGAAAAACAGATTTTTTTTTTAAATTTTTTTATTTAGTTATCTATTTACATTGTCTAAATCCTTTTTTAATTTTATTTCAGAGTTTGATAATATTTGGATTGAAAATTTTGAACATACACTTTTTTTAATTAAATATTTTTTACAACAATTATCATGAAATAACCTAATTATCCAAAGGTTTTAAGGAAATTAATTAAGAGATAAAATGTAGTGACCCGGTCCATAACCGTTAGGTTATAGCACGGACGTTACTAATGCATGAAAAATTAAAAGAAAATTTCGGCAGAGTTTCCCCAGCTAAAATATGGGAAACTCATACCTGCAAAACATGTAAAAACAGCATCTGGACATTTCAAAATACATTTAAAACGATCCTGCAAGTTCCAAACAAAACAGTTATTCTGTCCAGGCAGTCAGCAAACCAGAAGAACTCGAGATCTCAATTTTAAAACTAAAACAGTTCAAACTAAGTTATTACAATGGTTCGTGCAGGAAAAGATGCATTAAGACACAACAATTCTACTAAAACGAGACGCAACGAAACATGTCCCCCTTTTTGGTCTATCCTCAGCTGTCGATCATCCATCCTGGTGCGTACCTGCAACTATGGTTTTGAATCCATAGCAAACATAAAACGAAGGGGTGAGTCTGTGAAAACTCAGTAAGAAACCTCGCACGGTGTGCACGCAGCATATAGAACAAGACAAGCGTTAATCAAAAGTCTAAGAATAACATGCACAAACGAAAGGAGAAGCGTCCCGACTCTCGGGTGTCTATGCCACGCGTTTAAAACTCATGGCAATACTCGAGGAGTCTCACCAGTCGATGCTGTGAAACTCCAAAGTCACAACCCGACCCCTCAGGGTACAACATGGAGCCTAGACGCAAGGGCTATTCACTGGAGTCGCCTAGGCTATCCTGGGTCCCTCCGACACGGTGGGGTCAATCCGAATACGTCAAATACCACGCACGGTGCCGATCCGTGAGCGATCCAACCTGCTAGCGCGACGCTCACTTATGCCTTACTAATTTCGGCTGCTCACTGCCAAGCAAGTTGTTAGCTCCAACTCATGCGATAAGGGATCTCCGTCCAATGACTGATTCCCTTATCACTCTCTATGCATCCAAGATCACCCTGCTATGCTACCCTTAAGGACAACTAGGTCGCCGGCCGATGCCATAAGACCCAAAAGCCATTACACGACCATGTCGCGTAAGGCGGAGCACCTTGATACGTGGGTACA
>JBBMEG010027335.1:12693-23651 GCA_037832605.1 Cyclanthera cordifolia
CCAAATCACTAAACTTTCTTTTTCTCCCTTGTTCCTTTTCCTCTCTCCTCTAAAATTCAAATATAAATAAATATGAATGTTAAAGTTCAAAAATTAAATTCGTAATTTAACCTAACATATTTATATATTGAGATTATAATTATATATTAAGATTATAATTATGAGCAGGAGAATTCAAATATAAATACATATATGAGCCTTGTATTTTGAAAAGGCCAATATAAGTGTCAATAAAGTGGAAAGGATTCTAAAGTTGGATGAAAGACTTTGAGAGGAGGATATGGAATTAATACTTAGAAAAAGTTATCTGATTAGACAAAACAATAGAGATGAATAGTCTTCCATGTTATTCTTGATTTGGCTGGGCAGCAACTGTTGTCAACTTATAACCCATATTCTTCATTCTTATATATGATGGACTGAAAAAATAAACATAATTTCTAGATTTTTTTTTTCCAATTCAGATTGACTCAAATTTGTTAAAATTTTAATTTATCAAGATACATAATTTTTTTAATGTTAATTGATCGATATTTTAATTAAGTTGTCAAACTCACTTATTTCTGTTAGCTTTAGTAATCATTATCCAATGACTTTACGAAATATTTGGATTAAGATTTCATAATTATTTAGAATTAATATTTAGAATGAAGATTTATTTTAAATATTTAAATGTAATGATTGAACTCAAAAGTTTGTTTGAATGTAATTTTTAAGAATATTTAAAATTAGTATTTAGAATGAGAATTTATTTTGAATATTTAGAAATAATGTAATGATTACGGTTAAAAACTTATTTTGATGTAGTTTTTAAGGTATTTAATATTAGTATTCAAAATAAAAAATTATTTTGAGTATTTAGAAATAATAACTACGGCAAAAAACTTGTTTGGAGGTAGTTTTTAAGAAAATTTAAAATTAGTATTTACAATGAAGAATTGTTTTAAGTATTTAAAAGTAAAGATTACAATAAAAAGTTCGCTTGGATGTAATTTCATTATGAGTATTTAGCAAATACTAATTTGAAATATTAATTTAAAATCTAGTACCAAACATCCCAAGAGATTTATAAATAATATACAAATAAAAATAAAATTTTATTTTGTATACACGTGAGAAAATTAACAGACAATTTAGTTTTTAGTTATGTTGATTGCTGGTCATTATTGATTAATTTTATGATTAAAAATGTGCAAAATATATATAAATTTGCTTGAAATCTACCTAGCAAAATAAAAAGAAAAGAAAGTTACACAAATATAAAGTTTTTATGAAAAAATTACACATGACAAAAATTGATTAAATCAAATTAAATTTATAACCACAAAATTGTTAGATTTTAATTTAATGAAACTAATATGCTTCCATCATTGAAATTTAAAACAACCTTCAATCAAATTAAATATTTTTGTATTTGATTATGTTTTAAATATTTAAAAAAAAATTCTAAAAATATGATACTAGATTTTGTTATTGAGAATAAATTTCCTTACATAAAGATGCAGAACTATATTTTTATATAGAAAAATAAGCTTTTGTAATATTAATTTTTTTTTCAAAAACTCTCTCTCTCTCTCTCTCTTAGTTCCAAAAAATGTGAGAGGTAGAAGATTGAACTTGCCACATTTAGAAAAATAAAAAGGTGTCTTATAGCACTACATGTGAATTCCTTCACTTCTTGATTTTTATTTGTTTATTTGTTTTTGGTCAATTTATCTTTACTCAACTCAAAGAAAAGAATATTTTATAAAATGTTAAAATATCATTTTGGTTCATAGACTCTTACCTTTGTTTCATTTTAATCTCTTGACATTCAAATGTTCAATTTTAGTTCTCAGACTTTTAAGTTTGTTCTGTTTTGGTTTCTAGACATTTAAATTTGTTTCATTTTCGTCTTTAAACATCTAAAAGTTCAATTTTAGTCCCTAGACATTTTTAAAAACTTAAATTTGGTCTTATTATAATTATTTTTGTTAGTTTTTTTTTTAAAAATATCATATTTTCCTATAATATCACTAAAAGAAAAGCGGTCTTCGGTGACAAGAGTATCGACAACGGAGGCAAGATCTGTCGTCTTTGATCACCAAATGCAACAAAAAAACCTTATGTCGCATTTGCCCGCTCAAATTAAGGCGATAGATCAATGACTCTGTGGCTTTATATCAGGGCAAAGGGAACAAATTCAACGTTCTGCCGCCTTTCCTCCAACGAATTTATTTTTGAATTGAGAAAAGAAGACAGAATTGACACTCTATCGCCTGTGCCCATTTATTTTTCCCCAAAACGAATTTTTAGTAGAAAAATGGTTGGATAGAGTAGTGGTTCCGTTGCCGAAGCCTAACAATTTATTATTTTTTTAATGGGCAAATGCGATAGAGCTTTATTCCGTCGCATTTGCCCCGTTTACAGAATGTAGAATGCGAATTTCTCACTTCATTTCTCCCTTTCTTCTCCCAAATCCTCTCAAAACCTCAACCTCCACCGCCGCTGCTGTCACTCGACCCCTCCACCTCTCTCACTTCTCAATCGCAACCTCTCTCTTTAAAAGGTAAGATTTCAATGGTTAGATTTTAGTTTGAAATTGTTAAATTAGTTTGAAATTTCGATTATGTTTTTAATTTTGTTAGATTATGAATTAAATTAGTTTCATTGGTTAGTTGTTAGAGTTTTGATATTAGTTTTAAGATTAGGAATTATGTTTTAGTTTTAGTTTTTAGTTTTGGGTTTAGGAATTGGGTTTTAGATTTTAGTTTTAGGTTTATGAATTAGTTTTTATTTTTAAAATTTTAGTTTTAGGATTATTAATTAGGTTTTAGTTTTTAGAATTAGGTTTTAAGTTTTAGTTTTTAGATTTTAGTATTTCGAATTAGGTTTTAGTTCTTAGTTTTTAGTTTTTAGTTTTATGTTTAGAAATTAGGTTTTAGTTTTTAGTTTTAGGTTTAGGAATTAGGTTTTAATTTTTCGTTTTAGGATTATGAGTTAGTTTTAAATTTTTAGTTTCAGGATTAGGATTAGAAATTAGGTCTTAGATTTTAATTTTTTGTTTTTAGTTTTAAGATTATGAATTAGGTTTTACTTTTTTGTTTTAGGTTTAGGAATTTGGCTTTATTTTTAGATTTAGGAATTATATTTTTAGTATTTCGTGTTAGGGGTTAAATTAATGTAGCACATTCTAATATATTTGTTTACACCAATCATGTAAGATTGTTCGGTGAAACAACAAAAACAGTGTGCTATGTTAATTTTGAAGAAAATATGAATAAAGATTGGATTAGAAATAGAGACAAATTATTCTCTGAATATGGCTAAGGTGTTAAACAGTTTTTAGAATTGGCCAAGAATCACGTGAATCGTGTTGGTCTACTTAGATGTCCTTGTAAGAAATGCATGAATAATTCATGAAAGACGCAAAACGACATCTGTTGATTCATGGAATGTTACCATTTTATGAGCATTGGGTATATCACGGTGAACCTGCTCATTTATCTAGATTAGAACGTCAAAGTCGGGAAGATTTTGACTTTACCCAAATAGAGGATCAAGGAATCAATATTCATGAGTTTGTTGATCACAACAATGCCGACGCCGACATAATTGAAATGTTAAATTATATCAATCGCGAGAGTATTGAAACAGAAAATATCATTAAAAATGACCAGACATTTGAAATTAATAAACCATGTATTGGTGAGGAAAAGTGAGCGAATGAGAAAAATGAAAAATATTATGAAGAAAGCGTGCAAACAATTGTTCCTTGGATGTACGAGATTCTCTTCGTTGCAGGTTTTTGTCAAGCTTATGTACTTGAAGGACACTAACAAGTGAAGTGAAAAATCATTCGATGAGGTGCTTGAAGTTCTTGAACATTGTATTTTCTGAAGTTAATCCATGCATAGCTAGTTCTTTTTATGAAGCAAAACGAAAATTACGTGATTTAGGATTAACTTCCGATGCAATTTATGCGTGCAAGTATGATTGCATACTTTATAGGAATGAGTAGAAAGACCTTGGTCGGTGTCTGATTTGTGATGAGTCTCGATACAAGTTAATAACTCAGAAAGGGACAAATTCTGCATAAAGTGTTGCGTCATTTTCCATTAATTCTAAAACTTAGGCAAATGTTTGCGTCGAAACAAAACGCTTCAGATATGAGATGACATAAAGAGAAGTGGATTGAAGAGTCTGAAGTATTAAGACATCATGCCGATGCTGAAGGATGGAAACATTTAGATCAAGAATTTCCTCACTTCGCTTTACATCCTCAAAATGTGCGCATTGGATTATCTTCTAACGAATTCAACCTCTTTTGGAATATGAGTACTTCGTATTCCGTTTGGCCAGTCACAATTATTTTGTAACATCTTCCATCGTGGAAATGCATGAAGGAAACTAATTTTATCATGTCTTTGCTTATATCTGGTCCAAAACACACGACTGCCACATTTTGCTACAACGGGTAATCCCTGTTGGTGTTCAGAATTATTTACCGAAGGATGTAAATACTGCTATTATTGTGTTTTGTGGGTATTTCTCACATTTATGTTTGAAGACATTACATGTAAGTGAGTTGGATCACCTACAAAATGAGATAATAATTCTTTGCAAATTGGAAAAAATTTCCCACCAGCATTTTTCGACGCAATGGTTCATTTGGTTGTTCACTTGCCGTATGAATGTAAGGTCGTTGAGCCAGTTAACTACAGTTGAATGTACCATTTTTAAAGAAGTTTAGGTACTCTTAAGACTCATGTGAGAAAGAAATCAAGAGTAGAAGGTTGTATAGTAGAAGAGTATGTGATGAATGAGTTTTTAAACTATTGTTCGTCCTATTTTAACGAGATGGAGACTAGGCTAAATAGAACACATAGGAATGAAGATACTAATCTGAATATCGATATATTTGGTGCTTATGAGATATACAGACAAAATGTCCGTCCATTATGCATGGCAGCAAATCTAACGTTGGACGGATTAGATAAGAAGAAGCTACATTGGTATATTCTAAATAATTGTGATGAAATACGTACTTATTTGCGCCAACATATACAATTGATTCAACCAAGTGTTCAAACATCCATTGAACTATATAAAAAACACAAACAAGAGTTTCCTGAGTGGTTTACAAAATAAGTTCTTGAATTGCGAAAGAATGTGAATAAGTGTAATGATTTGTACACAATGTATATGAGACCTAATTAATTTTACCACTTGTATAAAACTTGTATAGTGAATAGAGTACGTTATAATACAAGAACGAATGATGTGGGTCATGCTACACAAAATAGTGGCATAATGGTTGAATGTGAAGGTAATAGTTTTTATGGCTTCAGCAACTTTTACGATGTACTTACTAAAGTCTTACTAGCTTTATTCGTGAGTGTGAGAAAAGTGATAACGTTAAGATATGACTGGTTCAACACGAACAAAAAGGAAGGAAAATTTCAAAATCATTTTGGGATAAGAACGATCAATACATCACAATACTGGTTTAAAAATGAGACGCTCATCCTAGCTAACCAAGCAAAACAAATTTTCTATATAGACGATCTAAGACATGGAAAGTTATCCAACTAGTCTCTAATAAAAGTTAATGGGATGTCTCTGAAATGGAAAATAATGAAGTTGGATAAGGACTAATTGATCAACTCGAATGCATAATAATTGAAGGCAGAAATAGAGTGGATGGGTCTTTAGAAGACAATTTGTTATGCAGGTTCGATGTTGAACCAACAATCATGGAGAAAATCTATGAATGATGATGCGAAAGATGAAAATAGATTCATTAATGACAAGGACGAGGATGATGGTTTCGATAGTAATGATGAAGATCAAGTGTTAGTTTATTGTTTATTTCATTCTTTATGCATTACTTCAATTTGACTTATGAAAACATAATACTTATAATAATTGTAGGTTATCATTATGCCTAATACATCGAAACATCTTATGAACTTGATTTTCGACGAAATCGAAGGTAGTACAGATCTTGATTTTTTACCTACTACTGTTGGTACCCAAGCTAATACTCAGGCTGAAGGTAAAAGTTTTTATGAATTTAATATATGACGTTAAAATGTTTCCATCTCATAGTTAATTTTTTGAAAACAGGTAGTAGTAGCAGTAGTACTACTCGATACCGAGGACCTTCAAAGAGTGAAAACTTGAATAAAAGGGTAGCAAAGGAAGAGCGACAAAAAGTTAAATTTAGTGAAGAGAATAAGGAGGCAGTTGGCAAAAATGCCAATGCACTGAGCAACCAGGTTGAAGTACTAGTTCGACAGTTCTTTCCGGTCGAGGTAGTAGATTGATCACAAATCACACTGCCCGAAAATAAATTTGTAAAACAAAACCTCACGGTAAAGTTTTTTAATCCTTACATTTACATTTAAGTATTCAATGCAATTAATGAAACTAATTTCATGTGTTTACAGCTCGACAGACTCACTTCGACCTAGATTTGGATAATAAGCTCGTAAGTGATGCAATCGAGGAACTGATAAAATTTCGGTTGAAAGATCATAGATACACCTTATACACAAATTACATGTACGTTATATACTAAAATATATTTATTTTATTGAAAATGTAAATGAAGTTAACTTTTTTCCTTTTGTCTTAGTAAACAACCGGTGGAAGAACGATGAATAGGCTCCACTGTAGTGTGAACGATATCCAAGATTGGTACTACTTGTGCAAGCGGTAGGAGTTAGAGGAATGAGAAGCAAAACACGAAAGGGGAGTTAAAGTATGAGCAGCTATGCTATACAACCACCAAGCATGGCCTCTATCATCCGTATCCATTATCGAAGAGGTATGCACCTCTTCTTTCTTTCTATGTACGTGTTTATAATTCTGTTGAATATTGACTTAAAAATGAATACCTTTTATGAATTTAGAGAGTCGCTGCTAGTCATGATCCAATTAGTCTCATCAACGCATTCAAGGCATCTCATTACAAAGATGTAAATGGTGAATGGATTAAGGACGAGGCGAGGGAGAGATATGTAAGTTATGAACTTATTAAATTAAAGTAATTTTCAGGGCGCCGCTAAAATAAAGTAATTTCTTTTTTATCTAGAAGAAGATGAATGCATTAAGGGAATCCTCGATTGACCAGCGACACCACTATCACATGAAGCAATATGTGAAACTGTGTTAGGGAGGCGAACGAACAGGATTCGAGCAATGGCATACTTGCCACCTGAGCAATGAGGAAGAACTTCTTCTTCCTCTTCAACTAGTATTGCATCTCAATGAGATCTTGAGACTAAGAGGCTTTTATTGGAGAACATACAACTAAAAGGACAGGTGAAGGAGTTTACTGAAAAGCAGGACATGATCATAGCCAACCAAGACATGATGAACGCCGCACTAGAGCAAATGAAGAGGATGCTTGACGTTGGTGCCGAACCATCTAAGTGAAAGGTACACAATATTCCCAAGTTTCATCTTAACTTTCTTTTCATCTAAGTCCTAAGAATGATGGCTATCCTGTAGCAAAGTGAGCCATCATTCTAAGATTCTTTCTACCAATTATGTGTTGTGGCTATCATGCAGCAAAGATTGCCACAAATTGAAGTGAATTAAGCTTCTTTTTAGAGGTTTTATTTTGGATAACATGAAAAAATGCAGTTATGCTGCCCGATTTTCTTTAGAATTGAATTCTCTAAGTTTTTTCCAACTCTAATTCTAATTCTTGTTTATTGCAGAGATATGATGAGTTTGTTGGACCAACAATGAAGGAACCGTTCGTTCGACCAATTTGCCATGTATCGTCTACGGCTAGTTCTCCATCTTTTGGTTAAGGTTCTTTATGTTTATTGCAATCTCTTGGTTATGGAATATATTTTCATTAGAGTTATCTTGTTATAGATTATTTTTTTATATGATGATGGACATTTAGTTTCAGTTTTAAAGTTGTAATTCTGCTAATTTATTTTAGTCATTAATGTTCAAGTCGTCATTGTAATTTGAATGTTTGAAATGAAAACCTGTCTTCTAAGATTTGCAATTAAAAACTATCATTTTCAAATATTTGCAATACAAAACAACCATTTTAACAAAAATTTTGAAAAAAAAAATAAAACAGAAAGCAAATGCGACGAAAGATCTGTCGTCGCATTTGCCACCTTAATGCGACGACGACTGAATTTGGCTCTGTCGCTATTGATAGGCAAAGGCTACAGAAACGACCCCTGTCACTGTTGCCTTCTACGTCGACGGAGAAGACTTCTATCGCATGTGGAGATCAAATCTGATGAAGCCAAGTCATTCGTCGCATTTCGATTGAGTGATGGAGCAAAATACGACGAAATGGGCAATGGAATTGGCTCTATTGCCAAGCTAAATGCGATGCAAAATGTTATTTTAACCTTTATAAAACTTGAGCATGCAATTATGTTACAAACTTTCCTATACCTAGGATTCAAAACTTCAAAAAATGATCAATTAAACTCATATGGAAAACATTTAAAATAAAATGAAAATTTGGCAGCACTTAACAAGATTTTCAACAACTAAAAATAAGAGTACGGAGAAAACATAGATAACGGTGTAAGTGGTTCGAACATAAGTCCTAATCCACTACACCTAATCTCTAACTTAGGCGAGACAATATTATTAGAATTGTTGTATAACAAAATAAAACTAAAAGAACAATATTGCATCAATTAGCTATAATCTTTTTCTAATAAAAGATCTAACATGAAAATCCTAGAGAAAACTCAATACTCAAGGGTAAGTAGAAATAGATTATTATACAACCTTTGTTGAAATTGTAAAACCTTGAAGATCTTGTTTGTTTCTTGCCAAAATACTCTTTGTTGTATGAATTTTTGGCTCAAACAATCCCCCAAGAAACTCTAAAAATCAGCTCTAAAATAATCTCACCTTGTTGGATACTTGGACCAAACTCAATTCTAAGTTGAGTCTTGATCGGTGGTACTGGAAAGTGTGGCAGTGCTTCGACCAACAGATCTAAATCAACCGGGTAATCACAAATATGCCTATTTAATATGTACAATTAGTGGATTCACAACAATTCTCTCAATCAATCAAAAGTGTTATCAAAATGAATTATGAGCCAAGCTACTTTATTTATAGTTTTCAAGAATTGTGCATATAGATTAGATAGAGATGAATCCACCAAACTAATCACTAGGTAGTTACATAACAAATTTTTACTAATAACCTTACACAATTTATTTTAGTATAAATTGGGGGATGGAGAATCACAAATCCTACTTAAGGGCACCACTGTTGTTAAATAAATGAGAGTAAAAATAGCCAAAATCCATATAGCAAATTTAAGTAAGTGGAAGAAGTCTAGACTTGGGGATTCTGGGAGTCAGGCTATTCGAAAAAAAGAGAACGGTATTGATAGGCTCAGAAGTAAGGGAAAGGGGTTAACTGGTATAATATTCAAAAAGCTGTGTTAGAGCTTAATCTTCTCCTAGAAGAAGAAGAAAGTTTCTGTAAGCAGAGATCAAGGGAGGATTGGCTTAAGTGGGGTGGGGGGGGGGGGGGGTGATAGAAATACGAAATGGTTTCATATGAGAGCGTCTTAAAGAAAGAAGCGTAATAATATTGATAAAATTCTAGATGTTTGTAGGAACTAGACACCAGGGGATAGTGATGTTGCTAGAATTGCAATCTCTTATTTTAATAGATTGTTCGCATCACATCCTTCTAATACTAGAGAGTATGAGAGAGTGTTCGAAGGAGTTCAATGCAAAATTTGTAATGATGACTCGCTATTGCTTGATAAAAAGTTTACGAGTGATGAGATTGATATTTCTTTGAAGAGTATGAATTACGAGTTAATATTGCACTCAAGTAAACCCCTAAGCCTAGTTGTGAATTACGAAAAAACTCGTGAAGGTTCAATTAGTAGATGATCGATTATATTCGTGGATATAACTTGTCCTATAGTGCGAAAGAGTTCAGTACAAACATTTAGTGAAATAAGCTTTATGTTAACAAATAGGGTATCTCCCGAGTCGTTTAGCTTTAAATCTATAGGTTCACCAATCCTCGAGCTAGCTGATATTTGCTAGTACACTATTTAATTATCGTGTTAGTTTGAAGTGTTCAAGCTAGTTAAATAATTATGTAGGAAAAATTAATTTAAAGAAGTATTAGTTTATTTAATGAAACTAAGTATTAATATATTGGATATATTAATATTTATTGAATAAATATTAATATTTGAGAGTTAATTGTTATATTGGATATATTAATTGAATTAACAATTATAAGATATTTATTATTTAAATATGGTTAAGTTAATATATTAAATTGATTTAATTGATGTTTATTGGTTAAATATTAACTAAAGAAAATTAACCAACATATGGCGTTGGAAATTTCAAAACCCCCTTTAAATGGGAAATCATGAATTTCGTGCCTAGTGCGGGAGAGAAAAAAAAATCATTTAACACCCTAATTATAAAAGACATATTTTAAATATTTATTTAAATAGTTGGAGAGATTTTTCCAATATCTTTAATATTATAAGTTGAAAGATATATTATTTGCCAAGATTATAAGTCAAGCTAAGTCTATAAATAGAGGCCTCGTAAACTCCCTATTAACATCTCATCTCATAGTAAGAATCTCTCTCAAAGTTAGAAATCTCTAGTTTCTTCTTGTCAAACCTCTAGCAAAATTCTCACGGCTCCCTAATCTCTAATAGCTTCCCACCAACCACTTAGTATAACAAAAAGATATAGCATGGAAGATTAGAGGAAACTAATCAAGTAGTCCATTAAGAAAAGATGATCCTACAGAAAGTTAAATACCCGCTTGAATTAATTAGAGGTGTGAACTCTATAAGCTTTATTGTTTATACAACAACCTAAACACTTAAGGATTTGCATGTAGATTAATGTTGATGCCGAAAATTGGTCAACGGTCTATCCACAGTACTATTTGTTTAGTAGAGGACGAAAGGCCTGCAA
>JBBMEG010027355.1:2325-23648 GCA_037832605.1 Cyclanthera cordifolia
CTACAAGGATTTTGATTTTTGCAAGTTGTGTTTTACTTAAAGAGTCGGGTAAGAGAAAATAAAAGATAGGCTGGATTGGTCATTAAACTAACACATATATGGAAAGCTATTAACATGCAATATAAATTAGTAAGAGGATGCTAAGACATGGGAATACCAGACTTTCATAACAAATCAACTACAATGAGAGAACTAAATTAGTAGATTCCTGACATTATTAACTTCATGTATTAATGCTCATAAAAATTCTATGTTCTTCTAGGCTTAATAAACAGAAATGCGATAAACAAGGGTGTTAGGGGATATACCCTAAATGCCTAGTAGTTTATAATTAAAGAAAAAAAGCATTTAATGTTATATTTCGATTATTAATAAAGGTTATTATTTTCATTAATTACGTATTTAATATTCAAATGACATTTATCTTTATCGAATTAATGGGATTAATGGTGATATTCCCATGGTTAGTTAGATGAACACTTGGACAAGTATGTGAGACATACAAGGAGATCTAGTTCCAAGTTAATAACCTAAAGCATCTACAGTATATGGACTAAGGCATGGGCACCCAAGTCTTAGCAAAGTTGTTGGTACGACTCACTTTTGCAAGAGTTGCAAATGACCCGATTCTTGTTGTTCTTGTGGAGACATGTGAGTGGGGGTGCCTATAAGAAAAGAAGTTTTTGTATAAGACGGGACCAAAAGTTTTATGATCAAGCTAGTAATTTCTTTAAAGACTCGCATCAACTACTTTGCTAAGAATGATCGTATGTTGATGTGATTTTAATCTTGAGTGGATTATGAACTCCTACTTTATGAAAACACCCTTTGATGTGCATGAGTGAGACCAACAAAACTGTTGGGAATTGTGGCGTGGGAGCATGTAATTAATTGAGCTGAAGCATGGGTGAAATCACAAAATTTGTAACAATAACTAACCCAAATAGTTATTAGTTAATTAATCTACATGCAATCCTAGGTGATTAATTTGTTTTTGATAAAACATAAATACTTGCATTGAATCACAACGCCTCTCAATTAGTCTGGCGGATCTTTATGTTTGAGAAAATTACAATCAATTCCCTTAAACCTTTCTTGATTAAATCATTCAATATTTAGACTATATTTGCAATGTTGCACTGAGTGCTTGGTAGAAAGCTCTTAGAGAAGGGAGCTTGAAAGTATTCTGTCAGAGGTCTGACTAAGGAAGAAAAAGATACTTAGTTCTCAGAGAGTTTCATATTTTGAGAATAACGTTACTCTAAATTGAGTGGGATAGAAATGAAGACCTCTCAGACCTCCTATTATAGTAGAGAAATAAATATTTAAATTAGAAAAATACAATATGTTTGAATATTCAAAAAAAAAAAAAAAAAATTCCTATTTAAATAGAGAAATTCCAAAATTCATCTTCTCCCTAGAGGACGAGATTTCCTGTTCTCTTTGGAGGGGAATTTTCAAATTTCCAAAATATATCACATATATTATTTTTATTTATTTTATTTGGTATTTATTCAATAAATTTCAAATCTATAATATATCCAATATATTATTAAATAAATAAATTTCTACAATTAATATATCCAATATATTAACTCTCTACTTTAATAATTATCTAATAATTAATTTAATTAACATGCTCAACATATTAATTAATATTCTCCATTTAATAACCATCCAATAGTTATTAAACTAATTAATATGTCAAGCATATTAATTAATATTCTTAAAACTTCATAATAATTATCCAATAATTATTAACCCTATTTGTCCAACATATTTATAACTAAGAACTTTCAATAAATAATTATGCACTAATTATTTATAATTAATTTATCAAATAAATTATTTTTTCCTCTTTAATATTTATTCAATAAATATTAAATTAATATATCAAATACATTAATGTATTAAGTTTAACCATTAAACTTAACACTACTATTAATTATGTATCACATAATTAATCCATAAATTTAAACTTTTCAAATTCATTCTCTAATTAAACATTGTACCAGTAATTATGAACTAGCTCGAGGATAGATGAACTTATAGGTTAAAAGCTGAAACGACTCGGGAACTAATAACTCATCGATAACATCAGGCTTACTCCACTAAAGGCCTAGGTTGAAATCTCTCGCACTATAGGACAAGTTAGCGCCATTAATAAAATCGGTCACCGGTCATATGATCCTTCTCGAGCTTGTTCGTAATTCACAACTCGGTCAAAATGTCGTTCTACCCCTGTGATTACATCTTTCTCGTTAAGCACCACTAGCTTCTCTAATGAATAAGTTATTTATAGCCTCACTATAAACGAATGTCCTATCGTGTCAATGAGAGGCGAAATCCTTTTTTTTCAAACCCCAAAATCAGTTCTTAATGAAACAACTCTACTTCTAACTCAATATTAGGAAAAATGTGAATTCCTTTCTGTGACGTTGGGTTCACAGCCACTCATTAAGGCAATTCACAATGTGGGAGGCTTATTGACCCAACGCTATTTGGTTGGTCTTACCCATGCACATCAAGTGCCGCTTTCATAAAGTAGGAGTTCGCAACCTACTCAGGATTCAAATCACATCGACATATGATAATTCTTAGCAAAGTAGTTGATTTGAGTCTATAACAAAATTACTAGCTTGATTATAAAACTTCTGGTCTCGTCTTTAAGCAAAAACTTCTTTTTGTATAGGCACCCCAACATGTCTCCACATGAACAACCAAGATTAGGTGTATCATGACACATCATGACGCCCATAGTAATTTAATTTGCAAGAAAGAAAGGATAAAAATGTCCCTAAAAAGAAAAAAAAAAACAAGATTTGAATTAAAAAAAATAGAAATCCTTACTTTTTTTTTCATTTTTTTAGACATTTATGATTATAAATTAGTCATTAATTTGAATATTTAATGAATTGTGGTTCGAATCACAAGCAACGTGTTTTGGTGTATATATTTTTAAAAACATATGAAAAAATGGATAAAACAAGTGCGCAACATTTTCCCGGCTAGTCGCAAATAGAGAGTGCAAACAGATATGGGGCACGCAAATTTTAGCTGGAAAAGGCGAAGAACTTCCAAAATCCTCGAACTTTCACTTGAAAGGGAGCTAGAGGGAGATGCTCTTTACCAAATTTCAGTCGGATCCAAATTTATGAGTTTTGTTAGAAACTAAATAGTGTGGGCATCCATCTCAAAACCAATTGGCTATGAGAGGAGTAGTCCACTCTATCTTATATATATGTTGAAGAACCTCCATCTTATCAATGTGAGACATTTGTCACAAGGTGGGTACTTAAGCGGACATTTCATGATCCCAAAGAGTTGGACCCTACCCAAGCGAGTGAGCCAAAGCGGGTATTATTTCGGTCCACAAATTCGGATCTAGTCCAAGATGACTTTTCCTAAATAGTGTCATCTTGAGGGGGCATGCGTTGGAGATTGTACATATATATAAGATAGAGTGGACTACTCCTCTCATTACCAATTAGTTTTGAGATGAATGTTCATACTATCTAGTTTCCAATAAGTTTCGCTACCGTGGATCGGGAAAACAAAAGATCGTCCGGTAAGATCAATTTTCTTGTTTTTGTTTTCATGAAAGTGTTTTTGAGGATAATCAGATAATTTATTGTGGATTTTATGACAAGGAACGTGGAGTTTTTGCTAGGAGAATGAATCAGATAATTCACTCTTGTAACCTATCTTTTGAGAAATCATGGATGGAGAGGAGTGTTTCTGTATTTGGTCATCTCTCTCACAATCTTTAGTTGCATCTCTCTCTACCTATTGTGGCAAACTTTGGTCAACTTTTGTTAACCTTTAGATTTACAGTTATTAATATGAGATGAGAACTAGTGGAACTTGTTAGAAAAAAAAAATGAAGAATAAAAATGTTGAGAAAATGAACCTTTTGAACAAAATATTTTGTTTTCTTTTTTTTTTTGCTGACATTATTCTCGCTCACACCCATTTAAAGTTGAGGCACAATAGAGAAATAAAAGAATGGTTGCTTCTTAGTTTTCATTCGTAAGAATAGAAGCTTTTTTTTTTACTTCATATATTCTCCAAAAGAAATGGCTAAAGAAAATTTCTAACTTAATAGACTGAGTGTGATAGATTTGCTTATGTACTTGGTACCAAAAAGTACACGTTATGTGGGGGTGACAAAGGCTTAAAAATCAAGTCTTTTTTCATTGTTTGATAGGTCCTCTTTTAACTCATCAATTTACTAATTAAGCTAAATGAGGAAAATGCTATATAAGTTTGATGTAAGTGGGTGATTTATTCTTTGTTTTATAGGTTTCAAAGTTTATTTAAGGATTGAAGTTGCAAAGAATTTTGTTTTTGTTGTTTTACTTTTTCAACATTGTTTTGACATATATATCAAATGTATTATTAAACTTATATTGTGGTGCATATATTTTTCTTGGTCTTAAGTATAATGTACAACTGAAATATATAAAATGATATGTTCTTTAGCTATGAATGAAAATTGATACATTTTCATAAAATTGTGATATTTGAAATGAAATATGACTAAAATCAAATGTCAAGATATAAGTTATAAGGACAAAACTAATTTATGCCATTAATGATTTGACCATGACACTTTCAAAAATGTCGTTAATACTATTGTGATGACGAAAGTGGAATGTTATTATTTATACAACTATGATATTAAAATAGTGTCATAAACAGAGATACAACGACTTTAAAATGTTATTATTTTGTTTTTAATGACGAAATTTAAGTTTCATAATTTGATTTATGTTAACATCATTTTATTTTAAATGTCGTTAATACAATTAATGTATATCAGCTATTAATGTTGATATTATGACTATAATATACTTTCATAAATAGTTCAATGATGACACTTTTTCGTTAGTGTCATGATTGAGCCTACCATAACAAGTGATACTATAATTTTGAATTATAAAAAGTATTTATGACTCTAAACCTCTTGCACTAGTGGTTTTTTTTATCTTTTTAACTAGGATGTATATATTATGAGAACTGTTTTTCTTTTTATTTATTTAAATTATAGCAATTCTACCACTAATTTTTTTAATTTGATTAATTGACCACCTAAAATTTGACAGGACTTTGATTGTTGTATCAGCAAAAAGATATCTTAAAAAATTCCCAAACCTCTTAATTAATGAACCGCAATAATCAAAACCTAGTTCATTAATTTAAGGGATGGTGAAGAAGTACAAAATTTATGGAGGAATCAGAAGATACCAAAGTAAAAAATATACTATATTAACGTAAACATATAACGAAATTATTGTTTCTTTAGGATGGGTATGATAATCCATGTTCATGTATTATGGTGACGTGCTTCATAGAAGTATGAAAGACGAAGATTATGGACATTTAGGCTAGGTTTGTTTTTGGTGATAGAGGAAAGGTTAACTACTGCCCTTAAAAAATTATTCGTTTGTATTTGATAGCAACCATTCATTAATTCTTTATCAAATCACTCAATCAAATTTAACATAAACCACTACTTATACCAATCTTAAAACTAACCCTATCAAAATAATACCAATCCTAAAATAAGTAATTAATTAATCAATTATTACAAACATCAATCCACAAACACATATTCAACTATTATTAACTCCTCCACTCCTCTTCATCTTCTCCACGTTCTATTTTTTTTTTACCAAAAACAAACTTGTATCTAAATTTCTGGTTGCAAATACTTTCTTAAAATCAAATATTAAAATCAATACTTTATCGATAATATTTCGCTAACACCAATTTTTTTTTTCCTCTTTTGAAAATTCATTTTAAACTTGGTTTACAACACTTTTTTTTTTTTTTTTTTTTTTTTTTTTAATTCTAAAAGAACAAAAGAATAAAATGGTTAATTTAATTGTGTTTTAAGATATATTATGTATATATTTTAAAAGAGAGTTTTTTTTAATGTTGTTCTTTTATGGCATGAATAACGCTGTGGTTCACCACTCATTTTCTATTAGTGGCTTATCAATTATTCTCTTTCCGCTCAGGTAAGTAAAATAATAAAGATGATCGAGATTGGAAAAGTTTTGAAATTATTTATACTTCTTTTTATAATGAACAATATTTAGGTGCATCTTGTGCACATTCATTTTTGTGCAACTCACCGCAACCATACAACACCCGAAGTATATATTAAAAAAGTAACAGAATTTAAAGAAGATTTGGATTTTTTTTGTTGGGTCAATAAATTAAAAATCTATCCAATATTAATCTTACTCATTTCTTCAAATATATAAATTTAATTTTTCATTCTCAATTAATGTTAGGAAAATTGTATCAATCAATAATTAGAGATGTCTACTGGGCGGGGCTGAAAATGGCTTCCCGTCCCAATCCCCACCACCAAAATCAATCCCGTCAACGCACTCACCAAAAAATTTACAATTGTTTCATTTATTTCACTTTTATTATTTTTTTTATTTGGGTAACTAAGATGAAGCCAATAATTACCTCGACAAAACGAACACCATTGACAAACAACGAAGTTACCGGATCTTCTACACCCTTCCTCCCAACTCAATTAATGTGGTTTTTCTCAATGGAAGAGTAGACATAGGGACCAAAAACTTAAAGAAGAAAATCATAGAGAACCTCTCTGTTTTTTTCTCATTTTATGTGATGTGTCATCTCTTACTTATACTATCGAATTCTCAAACATTAAGAGAATACGATAAGAATTAGTTGAGATTGAGTGGTTGCAAAATGAGTGGGTGATGAGTGGTTAGTAAAGTCATGGGCTATTAATAAATTTATTATAATTAAATAATTAACTAATTATATAATTCCAACATTCTCGTGCTTGGCCCATGATCAACACCTCACCAATATCATAATGAAAAACAAAACAGATGGATTATGACGATAAGTTCTCTAAATGTGAGTATTATCTTCCATATATCACACTATATCATGTTTCTCTCAACACAATTCATATACTTTAATGAATAAACCCTATGTTTATTCGAGGTTCATACTTAAGTATTGTTTTCTCAAGAATTAAATATGTATGTGCACAACTTGAATGAGAAAACATAATATGAATAAGAGTTTCAATAAAATATTGAATGTAAGTTAATACTTACACACGGAAACCAAGTCCCATTATGATTACTTGATCTTTGAAGTTCTTTAGTTGCATGCCTTTAGTTAATGGATCAACCATCATAAACTCAATGCTAATGTGTTAAATGATCACTTTCTTATCTTTAATACATTCTCTAATGACTAAGTACTTAATTCCGATATGCTTAATCCGACTACCACTTTGGTAGTTCTTAGCCTTAAAAGTAGCAGTTGAGCTGTTTGTCAAAATATATTCTCAATGGCCTACAAACAGAGTCAACAACTCTAAGCCTATGAAAGAAACTCTTCAACCATACACCATGTTAGGTAGCTTCAAAACACGATACGAAAAACTCGACTACATACTAGAAGTAGCTACGGGCTTTTCAAAAATAGAACTCTACTAGCAAGTATGATAACATAATCAGATGATGGTTTCCATTAATCAACATAGTCAGTAAAGTCTGAATCGGAATAGCCAATCTCTTCCAAATTGTCGGTTCGTTTAAACATGAGCATACATTCTTTTATTTTCTTTAAAGAAATCTAGTAACTTTATTTGTAGCTTTCCCGTGGTCAATATCTAAGTTACTAGATCTAAAATCTTCCTAACATCCTAAGAACCAATGCTGAAGTATTTGAAATGTTATTCATATGACGTTCTCGTTCTAGCTCATTTTAAGTATACTACGTAAGGCTAGTTTATGACTTTTCTTTTATAGTAACTCTTTATTTCATGCAATTATCTCATAAAGTGGCATTTCTCTGTAATTTCTAGATTGCCCTTCGTTGAATTTTCATTTCTTTGAAAATTCTTTCCATTGGAGAAAAGTGTCTCATAATCAACACAAGGTCTAGTATATGACTTTAGTAGTTCCATGTTTAATGCATTAATCCCATTGTCTAAATGGACATTGTTTTTTCCATACTTCATAGAACTATTACATCTTTGTATTCTTCATGAATAGAGTTGGTTTGGACAACAGCTTAACTTTCAGGTCTCAATTTCTCTCATAGTTTGTTAAATATTTGAAAGAAAACAACTGGTATCTTATGTAGATCTCATTGAAAAGATTTTTCATGTCAAACACAAAATGTGTAGTTTTATACAAATCTTGTGAATAGACTCATCCTCTATTTCTCTAAAAAAAGAACCATACAAGTAAAATATGATGGTAGTGGTTGATATGATCTTCATCTCTTGCTTTTGATGGTAGTAGCCTTACCATTCTTTTTCTCTTTTGAATATTAGTTTCTAATTTTATACTTATTGACTTAAATTTATGTATGTTTTATTTATGAACTAATCCAAGCAAACAAAAGAGTCATGTGAAAGAAATATAAAAAAGTTAGAGAGAATAGGAAGATGACTCAAGCATATTTTGTTGTTGACTAAACTTGGGTCTACCTCCAATTCAAGAGGTAATAGTCATCATTCTCTTTCTCTTCATAAAGGTAGGTTAAAATATTTATTCACAAACAATTCATGATGTTGGAATTTAGTTAAAGAATGTATGTGATTGTATTCCATAATTGTAATATTGTTTCCATATATATAAGAGGTCTTTCTCCTATATAAGAAGACATAGAATGCACATATTGAATATAGAAATATATATTATTTGCTCTCAAAACTAAGACACAAACATTAACACTTCTTTATCTCTATCTTAGAACACGAGCCCCCATTCAAACTTTTTTTTTTTTTAATTCTCATATTACAGTTGTTAACTATTTATATGAATGCCCTAGGTTAAAATACAACATATAAGAAGTCGGTAGGAAGATGACCAAAGCATGAATAGATGTTCGAACAAACATAGGTCAACTCTAGTGGTACGTGCATTCATTTTCTTTATATTTATCAAGATGGTTTACAAAATTCTATTGCAAAGACTTTACGTGCATAAACAATTCTTGAACCCAATTCGCAGAATTAAAACACTCACTCAAACTCACTTGTTTTTAAAAAAATGATCATATTACAATTTCGAACTATATGAATGAATTAGGAAAAATCTGCGAGACTAAAATAGTTATGGAATGCTTAATAGTCTATATGTTTGAGATAGCTGATTGGGTAGTTTACTTCTGTTTTTGGAATAACATGTTTTGTGTATTCATCGTTAAATGAATTCATGTCTTTATCTTAATCATACTATGCTTGTTAAGTTCAACTAAATTCCTTAAATATTTATCACGTAGCTTTGAAGGTTTTATGATAAGCTTGTTGTCTTTATGACTTCAAAGCATATATCTTTATTTAGGTGATTTATGTTGAAAAATTGAAACCTCAAACATTAAAACTCAAGGCTTGTTTTCTAATTTGTTTTCCTCTCATCTTCTCTTAAGAAGTGTATAAAGTCGTAACATACGAATCTAAAATATTGTCCAACACTTCGTTTTTCTATTTTCTCTCAAGGATTTCATCAATAGTGAAGTGTTGCTGAATGATGAGTCAGTGGATAAAACAGTTTGAAGAAGATTCGAGATACTTGAATGAACTTGGTAGAATCAGCCAATTTTTTATTATTAAAGGATTGAGAGCTGAAGATCTCCCTCTCTATACATGATAAAACCGACAAGAATCAAGAATTCCCTCTTCTCCCCTTTCCCGCCTATTCCTACGTACCCTTTTCTTAACACAACAAACCTAACCAACCTTTTTTCCTCACACTGACTCCCACCGTTTACACAACCTTCTCGTGTGATATTCCTCACATGTGATCTCTTATCCTTGCTTCTTCTTATCTTCTTAACGTACAACTACTTTGTTAAGGTCTATAAATACCTGCCCCCAACAAGCCACCTTGTCCTCAAGGTGAAAGTCCAGAAATTGCTTCTTAAGAAACAAAACTGATTCTCATGAAGTATCCTCTAGTAATTAAGTAATTCTCCCACTGAACCAATACCTCCCTATCACCCGTTCCTGACATACATTAATCGGGATGAAAACGATTCAAAACGTGTTTTTGATTTGTAAATCATTTGAATTGTACATTTCAAGTGTAAGAGTCGAGCAATTCTCAAACGAATTGAAACGCTTTTCAAAAGAAAATCGTTTTCAATATATTGCCTGCTTGCCCAAGATGTATATAGTGTTGTAGTCGAATCCTTGATTCATTAATTGCAAAAAGAAAAAAGAAAAAAAAAAAGAGAGGATGAAGAAGAGAAAGAAGAAGAAAGTTAGAGGCGGTTGCGAGAAGTTAAGAGATAATAGGGAGATGACTTAAGCATGTATATTGGTAGACCAAACTTAGGTCAATATCCAATTCAAAAGGTAAATGCATTCATTCTCTTTCTCTTTTGAATTTTAATTTCTCAAAAGTAAAAAACTTAGATCCTGTTTGATAACCATTTGGGTTTTGGTTTTTGATTTTTGACAACCATTCTCTTTTGAATTCATTCTCTTTCTCTTTTCAATGGACCAATTATAGAAACTCTAAAATTAACCGTGCTCAACTCTAAAAAATCTCTCTTTTTATAGTCGGATTACTTCTTTAGGCTTAATTTCAAATGTTTCAAGTTAGGTGTTTAAGTCACTAGAGCACATGGAGAAACATTTTAGTTCTTCACAACATGAATTCAATATTCATTTTCACCAATTAGGATTAGTCTTCCTTTTCTATGACTTAGATCCACCCTTGTTCACTGCCACAATAACACAATTGTTCATTAACTCATAAGGAGGTACCTTTTTAACATCATAACATGCTTGACATCTTTGGAGAGAACTATATAGTTGTCTAGGAGTTTTAATACCATTGAGCATCTCTAATCACTTTACAAGATGCCTCCCCTACAACCTTTCATCTTCCATGCCCAATGAATTTTGGATTATAGTTTTCTATGTTCGAGTCACTTGAATAGTTTACTTTCGTTTTGTTATTTTTGTGGTAGATCTCTTCCATGTCTTTTCTTGTATAGTAATTCTTATGGCATTTCTTATGATAAAGAAAGCATTCGAAGTTTGTTTTGTCATTGTAATTTTCAGATTGCACCTAGTTGAATTTTAGTTTTTTTGAAAATTCTTTCCATGATCTTTAATGCATTAATCATATTGTCTGAATCAACATTTTTTTTTCATATTCCATACCAACTCTTACATCTTTGTATTGTTCATGAATAGAGTTAGTTTGGATAGCAGCTTAATTTTCAGGTCTCAATTTCTCTCCTAATCTATTAAGTATCAGAAGTCAGCTTAACTTTCAGGTCACAATTTCTCTCCTGAATCTATTAAATATCAAAATTCAGCTCCTTTTGAATTCATCTAGGTTTTTTGTTACTCTCTTTGTAGGATTTATCTTGAAAGAAAACAACTGGTATCTTGTGCAGATCTTACTGGGAAGATTTTTCTTGTCAAACACAAAGTGTGTAGCTTTGTCCAAATCTTGTGAATGGACTCATCTTTTATTTGTCTGAAAATGCAATCCGACGAGTTAAACATGATGGCAGTGGTTGCTATGATTTTCATCTCTTGCTTTTTAATCATTATTGATTGTTTTGGGATGTTTCGCATGATTTTCAATGGCCCTTTGAATTGAACAAAACTTTGTTCAATACATCCATTTTCCATGTTCACTTAAGGATTGAATATCTTACAAAGTGTTATGGAATTGTACTCTAAATGATAGGGTTATGACTTCAGTTCTCCTACAAGCATGAGCTAGAAGCTCCTTCACAGATGATTTTTTTGTTGCTTTCTTAACTCAATGGTCTTAAGATATACAAAAAGTCATTGAAAATCCAAAAGCCCGAAACAATATAATTTCGTCTTATGGATGATTGTTCGTTGTGCACTTTTGAGGTGCTTGAATTAAAACTTCTTAGTTATATGTTTGAGCATTTTGTTTCCTGCTTATGCTCTTTTGCCAAGCAGAGTAGCAATCATGTTCTTTTCGACTGTGCATTCTAAGTTTGTTCGTGGTCTAAATGGTTGAACACTTTTCGATTGTCATGTGACTTCTCAAACGGCACCGGACAAAACATATGTCAATTGTTGATTGACCCTTCCTGTATAAATAAATCAAAATTTTGTATAGCTTAATGGTGTCAAAAGCACGCCTTATATGCTATGAAGGGAGAGGAATCAACGTGTTTTATAGGATTCCCAAGTATTGTTGGTTTCGAGATTATAATATACTCAGTTATAGCCTCATCTTGGGCAACATTCTTAAAGTCATTTACAAAATACTCAGTTCAAAACATTTTAAAAAGCTTGGAAGCTTTTATTTAGTTCTTTTTTATGTTTTGTCTTAATTATTTCTTATAGTTCATGAATTTCATTATTATTTTGTTTTGTTTATTTGTATCTTGATCAACTACGTTCTCCTTCTCCCTTTTCTCAATGAGTGGACTTTTTTCTTGTTTCAAAAAAAGAAAAATCAGCGAGTTGGCATTTCTAAATTTTATACCTTTCTTCATTCTGTTGATTCAATACTCTAACTGACTTACGTATGCTCTTTCTTTTTCTTAAGTTCATGAAAGAGAGAGTAAGAGATTCCAAAAGTTGGGGGCATTGTGAATGTGGAGGGCATTGAGATAGTTATCTTGACAAGAAACTGAGCATCAAAGTAGTCGCTAAATAGTCCCTGAAATTGCTTCGCTACTCCATAAGAAATGAATTATTCCTTTTCACTTTCGTTTCCTTTTCCTTCTTTCCTTTGTCCATTTTATTTATGTTTTAGTTTTAACTTGTTTTTATGAACCTCTTGTTTTTAATGCAATTCTGTTTCACATTCTTGTTGTTTAAATTATTACTATTCATTTATTTCTATTATTTTACTTATGATTTAGTTATTATAAGGCATGCTTTAGTTACTTGCTGAATTGATATTGATTCTGTTATCACGTGGATAGTTCAATGTTTTTCGCATTATGATTGTTGCATGCCTCGTTTTCTTTTATGTATTAGGTAGTTGCAAGTTTGTGTCAATTAATAAGGAATCAAATC
The DNA here is from genome assembly GCA_037832605.1 of Cyclanthera cordifolia. Taxonomy (NCBI): domain Eukaryota; kingdom Viridiplantae; phylum Streptophyta; class Magnoliopsida; order Cucurbitales; family Cucurbitaceae; genus Cyclanthera; species Cyclanthera cordifolia. The sequence goes on from JBBMEG010027355.1 coordinate 15,377, forward strand.
AATTAACTAGGACACGAAAGATGTAATTATTAACAGTATAAGTATATTAATTAACAAGAATCGGCCGACCATATACCTCTTGTTTTCTTTTTGTTCCATTTTGAGAGAAAATGACAATTAAGGATCTCTTACTGTTGTTCGTTACGTTATTACAAAGCTTTATACATGTTGGGAGAGGCTAGGAATATCCATTCCACGCCGCCCACATTCTTAATGCGATAAACTTTAAGCGGAACTCTTCTGTTAATGTACTTCGAAGGCATCGATGTGTAGTGTGAATCATTTTTCTTACCATAATCTGTTTTAGTTATTTTTCTTTGTATTCTTACTAAATTAAACCTAATTGCTTAACAGAGTTCTTTCATTTTGTCTATTCAACCACACCTGCATCAATGTAAATTGAGATTCTTCTTAGAATTGTTTATGTTTTAAAGAATGTCTGTCGTATTGAGCATGGTGTCCACAAATAATATTTCAGAACAGTTATAGTCAATTTCTATGTTACTATTTGTTACATTCAATACAAAATATAAAATTCTTGGAATAATTAGTTCATCCGGAGATGACTTATGATTTATCACTTGATTACAATTGACAATATACCTTGCATTTCTCATGTGCAAAATGATGCTTAGATCTTAACTGATGCGAATTGCATTTATATCTATATTTTAATTTAGTCTTCACGCTGCCCCGCATGTCACTAGGGCCTTCACCTCAGCCCACTTGGTGAAGTAGTCTATAGCTATCACATCAACTTATTCTGACCCCGACTAGTTGGTAAGGATCCAACAAGGTCTACTCCTAACTATGTAAAAGGTCATGGTCTCCATCATACTAGTCAGCACTTCTGGTGGCTGCCATTGGATAATAGTGAATTGTTGAGACTTATCGCATGCCTGCGTATATTTTTTAGTGTCTTCCATCATGGTTGGCCAAAAATATACATGTCTTATTAGTTTATATGTTAAGGATTGTGCTCTTGCATGGTTCCCCCACGCGCCATTGTATACCTCATGCATTACATACATGGCTTCGTCTCAATCCAAATATCTTAGAAGGGGTAAAAGGTATCCCTTTTTATATAGTTCATCTCCTTGCATCACTGTTGTATAATTTCTTAAAACACAATTACACTAGTGGGGATCGAAAAGGAAATTTAAAAAAAAAAAAAAAACTAAGAACAACTCAAGATAAAGTTAAACCACTTAAACTAATTCTTAAGGCTTTCAAATTCAATATAAGCTACAGATTCACCACTTAGATTGAGTTTAGTACCTAAGATCACCGTTCAACGTTCCAAAGTCAAACTAGCAAAGGATATTTGGTTTAACTCACAAATTATGAGATAAAACAAAAGAATTCTTGTAATTGTTTGTCCTTCATTTCTTGTAAATGTTTCATTTTTTAGGAAAATTACAAGGTTTGAAAGCGAAACTAGCATTCTAATCGTAGCAACTATTTCCTAAAAATTAGCTGACTAAGTTAGCACTATTGACCATGACCACATATTCTCAACTAGCTAAGAAGTGGTTACTTCTTGGGATCAAAGTCAAACAACTCATAAGCTTAAGAAAATTGAAATGTTGATTTTATCCTAGGAAAATATAAAATACACACAAATGGCTTAACTTAATGTGCATGAGGAATAAACAAAATTTGGCTAAACTTCTTCAACATGTGCATGGATCAAATTGATTGATGTAACATTTCTCGAACTAGTTTGGTTGTTTAACCTATTGGTTATTGCATAATTTCATTCAATGCTTCAGCCACTATGCAATTGATCTTGGAATCATGAATAAGCAACGGTGACAATGCCATCATCCTCCCCCTCTTGAAAAAAGTTTGGCCTCAAACTTGGGACACCATCATCTGCATATAGTGTGGACGAAGATTGGCTACGTTGAAGGTGCCTAAAACTCCATATTCTCCTGGTAGATTAACTTTGTAAGCATTGTTATTCACCTTTTCAAGTATCTCAAATGAACCATCTGATATTGGACTCACCTTAGAACGTCTTTTAGAGGGAAACCTCTCTTTGGGAAGATGAATCCATACTAAATCACCTTGCTTGAATTGAACACCTTTATGCCTCTTGTCCACATTTTTCTTCACACTCTCATTCATGTTTATGATTTTATCATGAACTTTCTCATGAATTTTTTTGATCTCCTTGGCCTTTTCTTTCGCTTCCTTGCTAAACTTTGTGGAGGTATCCAAAGCCATTAAATCAATTGGAGTTTTGGGATTATGCCATATATAATCTCCAAGCTAAGACCTGTAGTCTTATGAGTTACCATGTTGTAAGCAAACTCATCATGGGGTAGCATTTCTTACCATTGCTAGATGTTCTTTGTTGCTAAGACTAATGTACCAAGAGTTCGATTTTTTTTTACTTTGATTTGGCCATATGTTTGAGGGTTACTAGATGTGCTGAATTTAGCTTGGTTCTCATTTTCTTCGTAGCCAAAAATTAGCCAAAAATGACTAAGAAACTTTGTATCACCATTGATCATAGACTTTGGAATTCCACGTAAGTGAACTATTTTCTTGAAATATAAATTTGCCACATGAACAACATCATAAGTTGTATGGCATTAAATGAAGTGAGCCATCTTGGAGAATCGATCAACAAGAACCATGATCGAATCTTTGTTTCTTTGAGTTCTTGGGAAACCAGTGATGAAGTCCAAGTTGATGTCTTCCTTTGGGGCTTGAGGAACTAAGAGTGCCATGTATTAAACATTGTGTAAAAGTGTGGCTTTTGGCCTTTTGACAAGTAATGCATCTTTGAATCAAATGCTCAATATTTAGCATTAGTCTAGGCCAATAGAAGTACTCACTCAACAACTCTAAAATGAAGAACAACTTCTCTATTTTTGTTTCTGGTAGGCATTTCACTGGCAATGTTGTGCTTGGTTTTGAGTGCATTCATTCTTTATCTAAAAGAAAAATATGTAAAAAGCGTTGAATAACACTCAAGCTCAGAAAAATAGGTAACAAGCGCTAGATAGCGCCCAAGCTCGATATTAGCAAAGCCTATGACAGGATGAAATGGCGCTTTCGCTTTGATATGATTGACAGATTGGGCTTTAGCAATAACTGGATCAAGAAAGTCATAAATCATTTTCCACGGTATCTTATACAATCATGATTAATAGTACCCTTATGGAAATTTTTCTCCTCATAGAGGCCTGAAACAGGGAGATCCCCTTTCCCCTTACCTCTTTCTCGTATGTGTTGAGGGGTTGTCTTTGTTGCTCAATAGAGGATTCCTTAAACTCTATTGAAAGCTTGAAAATTAAAAATCACTATCCTTTAATTTCAAGAACCAGGATTAGTTGAGGTGGGGAGATACAAATACCCAGTAGTTTCACATAAGGGCTTTTCAATAGAAAAAAAGAAGAAATAAAATTGAAAGGTTAAAAACGATAGTGTGAATTAAGAAGTGAGAGAAGATGGTATTGCCGAGATAACCAATACCTACTTTCAAAATTTGTTTAAGGCTCAAGATAAGGATGGTGAGATCGAAGATAGAATTTTTGATGGGATCGAGAGAAATATTCTTGGAGCGGACTCAAAAGAGTTGGATAAATCTTTTGGTAGGCTCTAGAGCCTGACGATACTAATTGCTTTATGTTTTTCAAAAGTATTGGGACATTGTGGGAGATGCTGTGATCAGGGTTTGCATGGAGATTCTTAATGATCATTGGGAGATTGGAATTATTAATAAACATTTAATTGCTTTAATTCCTAAAGTTTCTTATCTTGGTAAGATGGAGGAGTTTCGGCCTATTAGTTTGTACAACGCCATTTATAAAATCATCTCTAAAGCTTTGGCTAATAGAATGAAGCTTGTACTTGATAAAATTATATCTCCAAACCAAGTTGCATTTGTTCCTGGTATCGATATAAGCAAAGCCTATGACAGGGTGGAATTGAGCATTCTCTTTGGTATGATGGACACATTGAGCTTTAGCAATGACTGGTTCAAGAAAGTCAGAAATTGTGTTTCCACGGTGTCTTATGCAGTTATGATTAATGGTATCCCTTATGGCAATTTTTCTCCACATAGAAGGCCTATTACTTTGTTATTTTTGAATTATGTAAACTACCAATTAAACTAAAAGTTTAAGCTGATAAGTGAAAATTTTAAATGGGGAGGAAAATGACAAAGTAGCGATTCGAACTCAGACCTCCACTCTGATATCATGTTGTATTATGTAAACTACCAATCAGCCTAAAAGCTTAAGCTAATAGGTTGGAGTAAATTTAATTGTATCGACTAATTGTTATGAAAAAAAGCCTCTGGTCAATTTATTAATTTTAACAAGTCAGATATGTTGTTTAATAGGAATGTCAATGCTTATGAGAGACAAAACCTTAGTACTACATTGGGGATGAAGGTGAATGATAATCTTGGAGTTTACCTCGAAATGTCCTCCAAGAATAGCAAAAACAAAAAGGCCATCTTCCAAGTTATTAAAGGAAAGCTTGAAAAGTGCCTCCGAACTTGGAAAGGTAAATTACTTTCAAGAGGGGAGGAAAACTTAATTAAGGCAGTAGAGCAAGCTATTCCAACCTATATTATCAGCTATTTTAGGTTAACCAAATCATTCAAGGAGTAGTTGGAAAAGCTATGTGCAAGATTATGGTGGGGTGAGGAGAATAACAAACATAAGATGCATTGGATGAGCTAGAAGAAGATAAAGGACCGTAAAAGAAGGGGTGGTTTGGTTTAGAAAAATGAGAGATTATATAGAATAGCAATGTTAATGAGGTTTGTTTCGGTTAAGAATGCTTAATATTTAGGGGTTACTCTAAGAAACAGTCAAAATCCTACTTCTAAGATTAATGCTACTAGGTCTTTATGGAATAGTTTTTGGAGCGTGAAAATTTCCCCCGATGTTAAGATTAGGGCCTCGAGCCTCATTGCCAACATGTTTCCTTCTAGATGCAATATTTACAATAGAGGCGTGGATATCAATATAACTTGACCCCTTTGTGATAGTGGAAGTAGGTTATTTCCATTAATTTAATAGGGATAATATTTGTTTCCATACTTGCAATAATCTTGTAATTGCCATAAAGGAAAAAATCTCATTGTATTTTCCCCCTTTTTTATAGTGAGGACTTTTCTATTTAAGAAACCTCATTTGTACCATTGAAAAATAAGAGAAAACACTATTATGTTTATTATTTTGTGCACATGGTAACAGAGCAAAATAATTTAAAATTTAAAAGAATAGTTTAACCCTAACCCTAAAAAAACCTTAAAATCTCTTATTGAACCCAAGAACTTAGCCGTCGTGTCTGCTGCCGTAGCCGAACTCCACCGTCCGCTGAGCACAGCACCTCTATTGTCGACCTCATCTACCGCTAGCACGGAATGGCCGTCGTCCATTGCTGATTCTTTTGCTACGCGTTTTGTAGGTGGGCCGAATCTCCGTGGGTTGTTTTTTTTGGCGCGATTTTGTAGGTAGGCCATCGCGCGAAGTCACTGCATGATTCCTTGGCAGTGTTTCGACGTGTTTCCAACGCCATCTGTCAAAGCTTGTCGTCTTCGATTGTTGAACGTGTCTTTCAGCGTGACTCCAACAAGTTTTTTGGTACGTTTTTTGGCATTTTAAGTTGTTTCTTAGTGCGACTAATCACGGTTTGTAGTGTTGTTGTTTTTTTGTGAATCGCCTCTATTTTTTTAGCACGAATTTACAATTGGAGGGATTGGTTTGAGTTTTTGTTTCTGATCAGTACTGATTTTTTTTTCTTGTCTTTTCCTAACCTAAAACTTAGTCCTTCCTAAAGTGGAAATGTCAGAAGGCAAGACATCAGTTGTGAGATTTCCAGCCAATAGTCCTATTCAAATAACAACCATTTTGTTGGTTATATTAGTTTTAATATTATTCTTGTAAATATAATAAGAAGAAAATATCTTATTATATTATTTCATTATTTTTATTATTTTCCTTTTCTAGTTAGGAATGTTACTATTTAAGTAACCTATCTGTAAAATTATTTGTGTGGGAAATAAAACTAAATATTCTCCCTACTATTTTCCTATGGTATCAGAGCCAAACCCTTACCCTAACCCTACCCTAACCCTAAACCTGAAGCATCCATAGCATTGGCGATTCTCCTCAGCAGAGCGATTGATTAGTGTAGCAGCCAGTCGTTGTCAAGCAGCGCCGTCGCAGGTTCCTTCTGACAGCCGGACTTTTCACCCTTATTTCTTGGTTAGTTTGTTTCATTTTGGGCTTACCGGGAATCCTGGGGGAATTTTGAACTTTGTTTAGAGTTAAAAGTATTTTATTGAAGTCTTATCCCAAGAGGTGTGAAGTCGGAATTTGAAAACTAGAGGTAAAATTGTCATTTTTAGCCCTATGGGGCATTTTTGTAATTTTTGCCAGCTATTTTGTCCTTATATACAGGGACAAAGGAGACAAAATGATTAAGTTATGATTATTTTTCTTGGATTTCAGCGCCGCCAGTGATTCTTTCTAATTTTCTGTCCATTTCTGACGCTCTCAGCTGCAGCCGCCGACAACCGCCAGACAGTCGTCCGATAGCCGCCTGATAGCCATCAGACTTGTTTTCAGTGTGTCACGACAATGCTGCCGATAGTTGCGTGGTTCTCAGTGCGCCACCAACAGATCGCCTCAATTTCAGCGTAGTCACCCTCCATGTTCTGTGCACTAACAGCGACGCTGATAGCCAGCGTGGTATTCTGTGCCGACCAATCTGAAGCTGCGCCAACTGTCACCCGAGCCTGATTATCTCCCGAGCCTATGTTCAACCAACCAATCCACGACACGCGTCCCAGGCCTGCAGGAACTGTCCCCGCGCATCCCGCTCATGCGCCGGTGAGTTTCGTCGCCACGTGCCGCCGTCGGTCGCTGAAAAATTCCTGGATACTCTTTTGGGTAATTTTGACGCTCTGGGCCCGTTTTTTACAGTTTTAGGGCCTAATTCTAACGTTTCAGCCCTTTTTTCCCAGTTTTTGTCAGAGAAACTTCTAGGAGTCGTAATTCGGGCACTTAGGAGTACTTTGAGTAGATAACGAGCAAGGTAAGGGGGTTAATCCTTGTCTTGAACTATTTTGATTGAATAATTGCGTGTTAGATGAATTGTATGTTGTTATTTGAGTGTATGTTCTTGCACGAATTTGATATTACTTCCTGTGAAATCATATATATATATATGAAATTGTAGTTTATACTGCGTGATACCTGCATATATCTCAGGACTGGGTTGGCCTAGCCCTAGTTGGGTTGTCTCGTCGTTATTAACAAAAATGAAACTGGGTAGGTTTATCTCTAGCAGGGATGCCCCGGTGTGCGAGCCATGAAGAATCGGGATGGCTTAGCCGTCGGGTTGCCCCGACACTGTTGTATTTGAGACCCCTGATTATATGTTTATCCTTCCTTACATTTAATTAACGCTCTTATGTTATGAATTGACTCTCTTAATATATCTTTTGTGAGTTAAAATACTCACCCTTCCCCCCTTCTTTCTTCTATGGTAACCCACAGGTATGCACGAGCTTTACCAGGATGGTTGATCTAGAGGAGTGGAGACCATGGGCATGTTGATTCATTTCATACATTTTTGCATCTTCTCTAACTTATTTCTTTTCATGAGAACTATGCTGAGAAAATTGTGTACTGGTTTATTTCCTTTTTTGATGAACTGTACTTTTCCTTTCTTTTTCTCTTTATTCTTTAGAAGGAGTACTCCGAACCTTTTGAAATTGTGTTTTAATGAATAAAACCATTTGAGAAATTATTTATCTATTGTGTTTCATTTAATGATTTGAAGGTTGTTTAATTCATGCACTTAGGGTAAGGGTTTATGTGGGGCCCTATAAGGGTCGGGTCCTTACATTCCTTGTCGCAGCATCGTCGAAGCAACAGAGCAGAGCAGGAGCGTCTGTCGAGCGTCGTTGCACGTTCCTTGTCACAACATCGTCGAAGCAACAGAGAAAAGCAGCAGTGTCACTGTCAAGTAGAGCAACAGCGTAGCCCAGCGTGTCTCGTAGCATAGCAACAGCACAGCCCAACGTTTGTTGCAGCGGTCTCGCAGCAAAGCAGCAGCGCAGCGTGTCTGGTGTCAGAGTCATGCAATATGCTCTGACGACCCACGTCTTGATAAGCCATGATGTGACCGAGGAGGACGGTACATCATCCATCACACCAAAGTAGAGTGTTGATCAGTGTCAACTGGATGCAAGAGACAGCAAGTCACAGTGGTGTCAAGGTGTCAGTGTCAAGGC
>JBBMEG010027366.1:0-23647 GCA_037832605.1 Cyclanthera cordifolia
CTATTTTGTTGTATTATTATTTCTTCTTATTTATTTGCAAAAATTTTATATTTATATTAATTAAGAGTTTCTCAATAGAATATTATTTTAAAACTCTATTCATCCTTCTCTAGGGTTGCCATACCGATCCAACAGTCGTCACTGTAAGAATCTAGTGACTTCTACCTATTCACAAGCTATTCTCTAGCTTTTGTGTAGAACTTAATCTAGCAGAAATGTTGTCACTGTAGAAGCAAAAGTTTTATCGCTGTAAGAATCTCGTGACCACTGCATATTCACAGCTACCTTCCACATGCGGTTAAGGAGTTGTCCCAAAAAAAATATTGTCATTGTTGAAGCAAAAGTGTCGTTGATCTAAGAATCTGGTCACCATTGCATGTTCACAAGCTACCCTTCACTTACGGTGTTGGACTTGATCCAGTAAGAATGTTGTCACTGTAGGGGCAAAAGTGTCGTCTCTATAAGAATTTGGTGACCTCTGCATGTTCACAAGCTACCCTGTACTTGTGGTGTAGGACTTGATCCAACAAGAATATTGTCACTATTAGACCAGAAATAACTATTGTTGTATGCTTGTAGGCATGTATGACATCACTGATGTGATGTTAAGAATTTGCTTTTAAAAAAATTGAAAAAAACAAAAGGAAACCAATAAAAAAACAGTGAAGTATATAAACATGTGTATCCAATGGGGGTACTACACACTAAAATACGTACAATTTTCAATGTGTTTTATATGTACCTTAAATGGAAGACAAATGAGACTTCGTTTCATGAAATTAAAAAGAAGGTCAATAAAGAAAATTGGCAAGTGTGCTTTCGTGAAGTAGATCTTTCGACATTGGCATAAATATCTCCTATCATTTCTAACCAAGCTCCATCAAGGAAGAATTGATATAATTCAATATCCAAGGAAGTACAGTAAACAAATACATCTAATGGTTCTTTGAGATTGAAGGTAGTTTTAAATGTTTGTTTAACAAATAAAAAATTGAAGAAAATACAGTAACAGATACGAGCGCCAAAATTTTTTTTGGCAAACATAGTCGTGACAATGCTTCAGTTTAAAGAACTGATCTTCAACAACAACAAAAAAGATCGAGAATCTAAAATTGAAACGGTGACAAGATTGTTCACTTTGAAGATTAAATCTACATATCACAAGAAATTAAATAAAAAAAATGTCATTATAAAGAACATACAAAAGTGAAGGACGAAAAAGAATTCTAGCAAGTGAAAGTTTGAAACTATGTTCTTCTCACTACGAATAACTTCAACGAACTCCGAAGGTTCCAAAGATGTGACAGACGTTCAACAGTCAATAATGAATTCTAAATTTCACGATCGTATTTCGGATATATTCCAATTTTAGAGACTCACAATCAGTTATCGAACAAAGATTATTTGCCAACACTTGATCGTTAAATAGTACAGGATAGTAAAGTACATTGAGGAAGCCTTGTACTAATGATTTAAGGAGAATTTGTATATACCTCTTTTTTATTTGGAGTGGCTTGAAGTTGTAGTGTCTATAAACAAAAAATTACTCTTATGAGTTCAAATCCTTGATGTTGTAATGACTTCATTGAATAAATGTGATCGCAACATTTATTGTGACAGCCCAGCTTTTTGCCCTTTTATTTCAAGGTTAGTTTTACTTCTTTTTGGGCTTACCAGGAATCTCGGGCGTCGTTTTGAACTTTATTTTGAGCTAAAAACATTTATTAAGGTCTCATCCCGAGAGGTGAGAAATCGAAATTTGAAAACTAGGGGTAAAATGGTCATTTTTAGCCATAGGGGCATTTTTATAATTTTTTCCAGCTAATTTGTCCTCATATATAATGACAAAGGAAACTAAATTATTAGGTTTTGATTGTTTGCTTGTATTTCAGCACTGCCCAGTGAAATTCTCTCTCGTTTTTCGTGAAATTTCGACAGCCGTCAGACAGCCGTTGTAGTTTTAGCACTGTCAGCCTCGTGTTCGGTGCAGCCACCAGACAGCTACCGAGGTTTTCAGCACTGTCAGCCTCGTGTTCTGTGCAGTCGCCGATAGCCGCCAGACAGCCTCATGATTTTCCGTGCTGTTAGTCTCGTGTCACGTGCAGCCGCCGACAGATCACGTGGGATTCAATGCGCCACCGACAGATCACATAATTTTTAGCGCTGTCGGCCTTTATGTTTCGTGCACTGACAACACCGCCGATAGGCGACGTGTGATTCTGGGCCGACCAATTCGAAGCTACACCGATTATCGTCTAAACCTGATTGTCTCCCGAGTCTGCGTTCAACCAACCAGCTCACGACACGCGTCCCATGCCTGCAGGAACTGTCCCCGCACATTCCGTTCACGCTCCGGTGCGTCTCATCACCACACGTTGCTGTTGGTTTTCTCCAGCCATTTTTTCGGCCACGCGCCGTCGTTGATCGCCAAAAATTTCCTGATACATGTTTTTTGGGTAATTGCGATGCTCTAGACCCATTTTTTAAGGTTTTAGGGCCTAATTATGACGTTTTAACCCTGTTTTGTCCAGTTTTTATCAAAGAAACTTCTAGGAGTCGCAGTTCGGGCAGTTAAGAGTACTTTGATTGGATAACGAGCAAGGTAAGGGGGTTAATCCTTGTCTTGAACTATTTTGATTGAATAATTGCGTGTTAGATGAATTTTATGTTCATGCACGAATTTGATATTACTTCTTGTGAATTCATATATATGAAATTGTAGGTTATACTGTGTGATACCTGTATATGTCTCAGGACCAGGTTGGCCTAGCCCTAGTTGGGTTTCCCTGTCGTTATTAACGGAACGAAATCGGGTAGGCTTATCTCCAGTAGTGATGCCCCGATGTGTGAGCGAAGAAGAATCGGGATGGCTTAGCCCTCGGATTGCCCCGATAGTGTTGTATTTGAGAACCCTGATAATCTATTTATCCTCCCTTACATTTAACTAACGCTCTTATGTTATGAATTGACTGGCTTAATATAACTTGGTGAGTTAAAAACACTGACCCCCATTCTTTCTTCCACTCTAAGAAATTTGCTTAAAGACGGCAAGAGTAAAGGCGACATAAAGGAATTCTATTGCCGTTGAGATGCAACGACGATGAAAATAAAACAACGTCGCCTTTGTGTCCATCAAATGCGACAGAACACGTTTCTGTCGCCTTCGCTCACGGAAAATGCGACAAAGAAGCCTACTCCGCTGCCTTTGATGTAATTCAATTTTTTGAATTGAGCAAAGACGACGGAAAGAGTTCTTTCGTAGCCGAAATCCAATTATTTTCCCCCCAAAACAAATTTTGGGTGGAAAAATGATTGGGCTTCGGCGACGGCCTTGCTTCTTCGTCGCTGAAGCCCTAACATTATTATTTTTTTAATCCGCAAAGGCGACGGATCTTAATTCTGTTTCCTTTGCTCCCGATTATAGAAACCACAGTTCGTGATTTCTTCTCCATTTTTTCACATTTTCTTCTTCCATTTTCTCCTAAAATCTCTCAAAAAACTTCTCCTCTTCGCCACCTCTTTCACCGGAATTTGTCACCACTCTTCCAATAGGTAAGATTACGCGTTTATTTAGTTTAAGTTTCGTTAGATTTGTTTGAAATTACATACTATGTGTTTAGTAAGTTTAGATTCTGAATGAAATTAGTTTCATTACTTAGAAATTAGGTTTTGAGTTTAGATTTTTGAATTAGGTTTAGTTTTTAGGTTTTTGTTTGAATTGGTTTTTAGGATTAGATTTTCGTTTATAGTGTTTAGAATTATGGTTTATGTTTTGTTGTTTGAATTATATTTTTGTTTATAATTTATTAAATTTTGTTTTTGTTTAGGAATTGGTTTTTAGGTTTAGATTTTCGTTTATAGTTTATAGAATTAGGCTTTAGGTTTTGTTTTAGTTTAGTTGTTAGAATTAGGTTTTAGGTTTTTTTTTTTTTTAGCTTAGTTGTTAGAATTAGGTTTTTGTTTATCGTTTTTTGAATTAGGTATTAGCTATTAGGTTTTGTTTAATGTTTAGCTTCTTGAATTACGTTTTGGTTTTTGTTTATCATTTTTAGAATTAGGCTTTAGGTTATGTTTTAAGTTTGAATTTAGTTTAAAGTTTAGAGATTAATTAGGAATGAGTTATTTCCTATTTCCTAATTCCTAATTAATTAGAATTAGACTTTAAGTTATGTTTAAAGTTTGAATTTAGTTTGCATGTTTATCAATATGCCTAACACATCGAGACATATTAGTGACTCGGTTTTCGAAGAGACCGAAGGTAGTACAGAGGTTGATTTCGTACCTGCGATAGCCGCTACGGAAGCTGGTACTCAGGCTGGAGGTAAGATCGAATTGTTAAAGTTTTATATATGACGTTAAAAACTTCCGATCTCACAATTCATTTTCTGAATGTAGATAGTAGTAGTAGTAGTACTACTCGTTATTGAGGCCCGTCAAAGGATGAAAACCTGAACAAATGGGTCGTTAAGGAGGGGCATTTGAAAGTACAATTTAGTGAAGAGAACAAGAAGGTCGTTGGAAAGAACGCCAACGCATTAAGCAACCAAGTTGGAGTATTGGTTCGACAGTCCTTTCCCGTGAGGACGGCTGATTGTTCGCAAATCACTCATGCGGAAAAAAAGTTCGTTAAACAAAACCTCCTGGTAATGAATCCTTAGATTTACATTTAAGTATTCAATGTACTTACTAATACTAATTTCATTTGTTTACACTCCTTGACAGACTCACTTCGACCTCGATTTGGATAATAAGTTCGTGAGTGATGTAATTGAGGATTTGATGAAATCCTAGTTGAAGGATCATCGATACACCTTATACACACATTATTGGTATGTTATATACTTAATTCACCTTACACTATTTTAATTAGTATGTAATATTTTTATTAAATGAAGTTAATTTTTTTTCCTTTTCTTTTAGTAAACAACCAGTCGAAGAGCGAATGAATAGACCCCACTGTACTGTCAGCGACATCGACGACTTGCACTACTTGTGAAATAAGTGGGCGTCCCGTCAATGGGAAGCCAAGCATGAACGGGGAGTTAAAGCAAGAGTCGCTCTACCATACAACCATCAAGCCGGACCTATATCCTTCGTATCTATTATCAAAGAGGTACGAACCTATTGTTTCCTTCTTAATAGGTGTTCTTAATTGATTTCTTCAATATTAACTTCATAATAGATATCATTTTCTAATTTAGAGAGTCGCTGCTGGACATGATCTCATTGGTCCCGTCGCTGCGTTCAAGGCATATCGTTACAATGATGCAAATGGTGAATGGATTAATGACGAGGAGAGGGAGAGATATGTAAGTTATAAACTAAATTATTTAGTTAAAGCAATTTTATTTCGAGAGGCACCTCTAACATAAAGTTACTTCTTTATTATGTAGGAAAATATGGATGCATAAAGAGAATCATCCACTACATCAGGGACCTCATTAACATAGGAAGCAATATGTGAAACTGTGTTAGGAAGGCGAGCAGACGACATAAGAGGCACGAAGTACCTGTCCCCTGAGAAACGGTGGAGAACATCTTCCTCTACAGCTAGCAGTGCTTCTCAACGAGATCCTTAAACTGGGAGGATCTTATTAGAGAACATGCAGCTGAAGGAACATGTCAAGGAGTTGACCGAAAACAAGGTCCTGATAATGGCCAACCAAGAAAGGATAAACGCGACACTAGAAGCAATGCAGAGGATGCTCAGAGGCGGGGGCAATGTCGGACCATCTCAGTGAAAGGTACACAAACATACGACACTAGAAGCAATACGTTGTTATGCTGTCCGATTTTCTTTACAATTGAATTCCTTAAGTTATATCAAACTCTAATTCAAATTCTTCTTTATTACAGACATACGATCAGTTCGTCGGATCAACACGAGGAAGGACTCGTTCGACGTTTAGGGATAATCTCCCTCTTTATGTTAGGGTCCTAAGCTATGTATTTTTCTTTGTTATTAACATTGTATTAACATTTTCTTATTATGTAATGAATGATGATTTCATTTTCGTTATTAATGTTTTAGAATTTATTTTTCTAATTTCAATGTTTACATAACTCAAACATTACCAATTAAATTCATAAGCAATAAATATTTAGCAAAAAAAAAAAACAGAGAGCAAAAGCGACAGGACATTATACTGTCGCCGTTCCAAACCAAATGCGACGAAGAACTTGTTCAGTTGCATTTGTATTCAGAATAGTCTCTGTCGCTTTTTCAATGAAGAGCAGATCCGACGAAGGAAAGCTTTCGTCGCATTTGGCTTCGCCGACGGGGAAAATGCGACAACAAAAGGCGATAGAGTAACTTTGTCGCTGAAAGCAAAAATGACAAAATTTGATTCCTTCGGCGACGGCAGTCTCCGTCACCGAAGGGGCCATTTCTTGTAGTGTTATGTGGTAACCCACAGGTACGCACGGGCTTTTCCAGGATGGTTGATCTGGCATAGTCGAGACCATGGGCATGTCGCGTCGTTTCATACATTTTTGTATCCTGTCTATCTTATTTCTTTTCATGAGAACTATGCTTAGAAACTTATGTTTACTAGCTTATTTCCCTTATTGATGAACTGTTTTTCCTTTCTTTTCTCTTTATCATTTTGAAGGAGTATTCCGAACCTTTTGAACTTGTGTTTTGATCAATAAAACCATTTGAGAAATTGTTTACCTATTGTGTTTTCATGTAATAATTTGAAGGTCGTTTAATTCATGCATTTAGGGTAAGAGTTTATGTGGGGCCCTATAAAGCGTCGAGTCGTTACATTTACACTATTCAAGCCTTTTATGAGACATGTAGTGGTCACCAATATATTACAGTGACGACACTTTTGCTTTTACAATGACAATATTTTTGTTGGATCAAGTCCAACACCATAGGTGGAGGGTGGCTTGTGAACATGTAATGATCACTAGATTCTTACACTGATAACTATTACGCATCTACAGTGCCATAATTCCTGTTGGATCAAGTCATACACTACAAGTGAAGGTAGTTGGTTAACATGTAGTGATCACCAGTTTCTTAGAGTGACGAAACTTTTTCTCCCGCAGTAACAACATATCTTCTAGATCAAGTTTTACACCACAGAAATAGGGTAGCTTGTGAACATGTAGTGGTCACTAGATTCTTAGAGCCATAACTATTCTGCTCTACACTGATAACATTCCTGCTGGATCAAGTTCTACACTACAACGTAGGGTAGCTTGTTAGCATTAGTGGTCACCAGATTCTTACAATGACAACACTTTTCCTTCGACGGTGACAACATTTCTACTAAATGAAATTCTACACTGTAGGTGAATGGTAGCTTGCGAACATACAATGGTCATCAAATCATTCAACAACGACTTTTTTGTTCCAATAGTGACAATATTCTTGTTGGATCAAGTCCTATACTGCAGGTGGATGGTTGTTTGTGAACACGTAGAGATTGTCACCTACCCATGACGGTTTTTTCTTATTTGAATTTTTTTTTTCAATTTGTTTTTATCATGCCATGATTAAGAATCTTTCACTCTCTTTATTCTATTATTTGCATTCTTTTATAGAAGCATCCTTATATATTTTTTCAAACATGGTATATTTTTTTGCAAATCCATATTCGATCAAAAAATGTTTCATGATCTTGAGAGACCAAGAACAATCTATCGAGCATGGAATCAACACAAGTTCGTGCATAAACCTCGAGACATTTGTTGACGGAAAACTTTTCACACGATGTATAGATTCATGACAAAATTTGATTAAATTTTGAGCCAATTCCAAGCCAATATAAATGATTTTAGCCCTTATAAAAATAATATCCAAGCCTTTATGATAAATCCATAAGTTGAGGTTCAATGGTTATACTCAAAGCTCCATGGGCCCAAGCACAATATTCTGCAAACTCTATAAATAGAAAGTTCTTCCACATTTGCCATAAAAGAAAAATAGAAAGAATTAAAAACTGAAGACTCGAATACTCCACTTTATAGTGTCAGACAATTCAGAGTAGCAAATAGTCTGAGATCAAGCTCGCAAGCCATTGGACCAACATTTTTAAAATCTTTCAAAATGCACGTTTTTTAAATAAAGAATAAGGAGAAACATTAGAGATTGTAACACACTCGTAATAAATAAAATTCAAATTTCATTTTGTTGATGTCGAAAAATGGTCAACGGTTATTCTCAGTAAGGATTTGTTTAACTGAGGACGAAAAAGCCATAAAAAAAGTGAAACTAGGAACATCGGTGTGGTGTGAGCCAAAGGGCCTCCGATGCCTAAGTTAGAAATGGAATTTAGGAGAATAGTATAAGACTTTAGGAATATCGTAAGAGTACTTAACTTAGGATCGGATCCCTTGGAATGAAGATTGACATGACTTTTATAGCAATCGGTTTCATAACCGTTGTAGCTCACTAATGAGCAACTTAATAGCCGACCGTTTAGAAACGTTCGTCATCAAGCCGGGTATTAATAATGACGTAACTCTTGATCGTTACCCTTTGGGGTGTAACGGCCTTGATTTCGGAGTAACTTGGACTCGGTCAACCTTGGCAGGTCCTCACCTCTATGGCCGACCCCTTAGGGGCAGCCTTCTTGTTGTAGTGCTAGGACGCCACAGGTATGTACCGTCCGTTAGCGCTACTTTCCACTTGGTCGACTTATGCTCATGAAAGTCCTAACCTCTACGACTAACCCACCTGGGTTAGCCTACTCGACCGCCCTACCTTGAGGTTAGTTTTGGACTCGGTCAACTCTTACGGGTCCTCCTCCACGATAACCTCACTCGGGTTGACATACTCTTTGTAACTAGGGATGCCTCGAGGTGCAGCGTCTGCCTGTGTTACTTTGACTCGATCGACTCCTTGGGGAGAGTCCTGACCTCCACGACCAACCCACTTGGGCTAACCTACTCGTTGTAACGGGGGACGCCATACGGTGTGACGCCTTCAAACATTACTCGGACTTGGTCGACTCGTCCTAAAGAGAGTCCTAACCTCCATGACCAACCCACTCAGGTTGCCCTACTCGTTGTAATTGGGGACGCTACGAGGTGCAGCGCCTCCATACGTTACTTGGGCTTTTGTCGACTCTGAGGGGAGTCCTGACCTCCATGATCAGTCCACTCGGATTGACTTACTCGTTGCTAGACCCGAGGAGGGTAAGGCTGCAAGGAGTCGGACTTACTTGGCCGAACCCCGGAGGGTCGGTATGGACTCGGCCGACCCTTGGGGGTTCTGGCCTCCATTTGGCCGACCTCCGAGGGGTCGGTAGTGGCGAGTCCGACCCCCGAGGGGTCGGTAAGGGTGTTAGCTGACCCTTAGGGGGTCGGTAAGGGCAATGGCCGACCCCAGGGGGGTCGAGGCCTCTATTTGGCCGATCTCGGGGGGTCGGCATTGGCTTATTTGTCCTTTGTGCGGGCCTCAATCTCTTACGAGTCTTTCAGGATATTTTTAGCTTATATCATTACCCCCACTCTTCATTTTCTAGCTTGCCAAATTGTGAAGAGTAGTTTAGGTACTTGCCTCTTTTTCGAAGTTTCGGGATGCTAAAAAGTTATCTTTTATATTTTACGAAAATATTTCCTTGAAAATCACTTAGGCCATATTCTTTTTCAAGAATATCTTTTCCTACATATTATTCAAACAAATAAAGTTTTAAGGTTATGGAAATATTCATTCTATGAATAATTATATTAAAATGACCATATTCTTATTTCTAATAATATCTTTTCCAAGATAATATTTTTATTTAATGAAAAATCACTTCTCTTTTTAGGAAAATATTTATCCTTTAGAGATTTCTCATAACCTATCTTTTCCATAAAAACTCCCTTCCAAAACTACGCCCTCCTTTTTACCCTACTTTGGTCGAAAATTGCCTCTCACTGGGCTAGCATTTTTTATTTTTTCATAGTGGGGGAGACTTTTTTTGCGTTTTGGATTTTTGAAAGCATTCGTCGCACCTTACTTTTTCGGTACGTACTCTCCTTATTCCGACTTTGTGCTAACGGTTAGGCATATTTTCGAAAATTCCACCTTTACTTAGGCACTTTTTTTGATTTTTGCCCGTTACGCATGTATCCACGAATTACTAGGATTATTTAGGCTCTGTTTTCAAAGACTTACCCATTAGAGTACTTTTCCGAATGTGTAAGCTACTTAGGCACTTTTTATAAAAATTCTTGCCTTTTTCACCGCTTTTTGAAACCTTTAGGTTACTTAGGCACTTTTATAAAAAGTCTTTCCTTTTTCACCGTTTGTCAAATTTCACAGGGTACTTTAGGCTCTCTTAGTTAGAGACTTGCCTTTTTCCTAACTTCTTTGCTTACAGACTACTCACTACTTTGGTCGTCATGGACCCTTCGTCTAACTACGAGACCGAATCCCTGCACCTCCGGGCTTCCTCCTCGCATAAGAGGACTTGGCGGAGAGCCGTGGCGATGGGGTCGGGATCTCAAATGGATGCGTCCATTTTAACTCAGGAGGACCTGGATCACCTTAGGACCCAATTCCTTATTCCTGTCGAGATCACCCTTCGGCTCTTGCTGGCTTTGGAGACATATGCCCATCCTCCTTCGAGCGAGGTGGTTGTTTACACCACCATGTTCGACAGAGGAGTTCGACTTTTCCTCATATCGTCTCTTCAAGAGTTCTTTGGTATG
Source organism: Cyclanthera cordifolia (assembly GCA_037832605.1). NCBI lineage: Eukaryota > Viridiplantae > Streptophyta > Magnoliopsida > Cucurbitales > Cucurbitaceae > Cyclanthera > Cyclanthera cordifolia. The sequence goes on from JBBMEG010027366.1 coordinate 10,654, forward strand.
GCCGAGCTAGCTTCAGCGCAGGTGGCTCCCAATGCCTGGAATGCCTTCTTCCGTGTTCACGGCCATAGGGTATACACCGGTTTCGAGGGTGCCTTAAGCGCCAGAGACCTTGTTTCGCATTACCGCTTTTATCAGCATCCTGACGTCAATGTGGGGTGCTACCTGACCCCCAGAAGCAAGCTTTCTCCCTTGGTGGCGTGCCCCAATTTTCAAAAGGGGTGGAAAAAGCGCTGGTTCTTCGCTGAAGGACCTTGGGCGGCCCTAGGCGCCGAATCTTCGCTGGTAATTCCCACTGCCTTTGGGACATATGATATGCTTACTTTTGCCTCGGCTTATCTATCTTTTGGCACTGTACTAACATCTTTGTTTACAGTGCACATGAAACTAAATCCTCGCTCCCGTGTAATGAAGTTTTATGAGATCATCATGACCTACCTCGAGAAGGTCACTCGCAGCGCGTTGTACCTAACCACGAACTCGTTGGCGCTTTACAACCTCCTTCCAGATTCAATAGTGCCAGCTGATTCCAACTCGGAGTCAACCGTTCCGCAAGAGGGATCCGCTCTAGGTATGCAGCCTACTTTTTCTTCTAACTTAGCATGCTTCGAATACTTGAAATATAAGCTAACACCTTTTACCGTGTTCAGTCGCCATGGACTACGAGCCTTCGCTGAGGCACACCTTTGATTCAGTGACGCGCCAAATGTGTCACCCCCCTACTAGGCCTCTAACCGTCGAAACGCTGCTCCCTTCCATTTGGTGACGTTGGGGATCTTCCTTTTCCTGAAGTCCCAAGAGACTTGGATGTTTTGCAGGCATTCATGCATTTTGCCTCAGCTTCTCGCCACCTATTTGAAGACTTGCGTCACGCTCGCTCTTCCTTATGTACTAGTACTGACAAGCTTAAGTAGGAACTGGCACAGGCTCAAGAAGCTCAGCGAGTCACCTAGGCTGCCTTAGCCGCCTCTCGTACTTCTACCGAAACGGATCGAAGTCTAGTAGCCCGCGCGCGCCAAGATGACTTGTTCACGATCACCTGCTTTCGACGAGAGTTGGCTTCTGCTGAAGAGAAGCTGAAGAATGCTGCATATCTAACTAGCCTTGTGAAAGGTTCTCCTGCATTTGTAATTCTTGAAAACAACGCCTGCGAGGCTGCCATTGGCTGGGCACTTGACCGAATCCAAGAAGGGGTTAGCTATAGCAACCTTCTTCCCCTCTTTCGGTCTCTTTGTTCCAACACTGCAGAAAGAAACGTCAACCCTTCTGTGCTAGCCTTCGAGTCCGGACTTCCAAGTGACCCAACCCAAGCTACTTGCTATGACTCTCGCATTTTTCAAGGCGTGCCCGATAGAAGTCAGACTCTTCCAGTTAGGACAACACTTGCTCCAGCCGGACCTATCCGACCATCTTCCAGTAGGCGCAACTCTTGAGGGTGTTGATGACTTTTACCTTGCTTTCCATTTTACTTTGTCGCACTTTATTTTGCAGTCTTTACTTTGTCCTCTAGGTTGTAACCCAGGAACTTTTTACTTCCAATGAAATGATGAACTTTTTTCTGCTTTCTTCTCTATCTCGTATACCCTAAATTTAAATTTATGAAAATAAAATCTATATACTTAAATTAAGATGGACAGAATGAGAAAAATAGTACTTTTTTATTCATCAACAACTTGAATTTAAATCTATTGAAAGTACTTTTTCAAGTGATTGGCGTTCCAAGGATGAAGGATTTTACTCACGTCCATGTTCTCGAGATAACAGGTGCCTGGACGCGCCACTTTGGCGACCTTGTATGGTAATTTCGAGTTTGGCCCCAAGACTTCACTATTGAGTTCCTTGGTGTTTGGCATCACCCTCCTCACCACTAAGTAGCCAATTTTGAATAATTGTGCCTTGACTCGGGAGTTGTAGTACTTGGCAATTTGCCTTTGTACCGCGCCACCTTTAGGTGGGTTGCATCTCGTCTTTCTTCTATAAGATCCAGACCCATCCGCAGCTACTGGTCATTTTGAGTTAGGTTAAAAGACTCTACGCGCGGGGATGGAAGTCCTATCTCAACCGAGATTACTGCTTTCGTTCCAAAGGCTAGCGAGTAGGGGGTTTCGCTTGTCGATGTCCTGGGTGTAGTATGGTATACCCACAACACTTATGGGAGTTCTTCCGCCCAAGACCCCTTCAACCTTTCGAGCTTGGTCTTTAGATTTTTCTTGATGATATTGTTTACTGCCTCCACCTGCCCATTGGCTTGTGGGTAAGTTGGAGAAGAAAAGTTATGCTGAATCCCCAACTCAGAGCAGAACAGTTGGAAAGCTTGGTTGTCGAACTGCTTTCCATTGTCAATTATGAGAGTTCGGGATATCCCAATCGGCACAGTATGCACCTTCATATGAACTCTGTCACCTTCTTTTCGGTGATAGTCACTAGAGCCTCAACCTCAGCCCACTTGATGAAGTAATCCACCGCTACCACTGTGAATTTGACTTGGCCAACTAGTAGGCGTCCTATAAAGTCTACCCCCCATTGTGCAAACGACCATGGTCCCATCATCCTTGTTAGGACCTCGGGTGGCTGTCTTTAGATGGTAGCGAACCTTTGACACTTGTTGAAGGCTGAGTATATTTTTTGGAATCTTTGGCCATGGTTGGCCAAAAATAACCTTACCCGACTAACTTCTTGGCTAGGGACTTTGCCCCCTCATGTTTGCCACAGACGCCTTCATGCAGTTCCTACATTGCATAAGTGGCCTCGCTAGGGTCTAAGCACCTGAGGAGAGGTAAAGAGTACGCCCTCCTATTAAGCTTACCCCCTTGCACCACGTACTTGGAAGCTTTGAATTTAAGTCGTCGGGCGTCTTTCTTGTCACCCAGAAACTTCCCCTCCCCTAAGTACTCAAGGAAAGGGGTCATCCATGTTATAGGCGAAATTAGTGTTGCCTCGCTAATCTCATGCAGCAGCTCGGTGGTGATGCTCGACCTGTCTAGGATTTCTACTTGCAGGGTCCTGGCTACCTCAGTTTCGTAGGCAGCTGCTAACTTAGCCAAAGCATCAGCGTTAGCATTTTGGGACCTAGGTACATGTTGAATTTGTACCTCTTCAAATAAGGACAGCAAATACTTGTCCTTTTATACGTATGCCATCATTCGTTTTTCCTTTGCCTGGTACACCCTCGAAGCTTGGCTAACGATCAACTGAGAGTCCCTCATGATGGCGAGCCGTTTTGCTCCTATCACAATGACTATTTGCAGTCCAGCGATTAAGGCTTCTTACTCCGCCTCGTTGTTGGACACTTGAAAGTTGAACTGGATGGCATACTCAAGCTGATCCCCTTCAGGTGACTGCAACAACAAACCAACTCCACAGCCTTTGTTGTTGGAGAACCCATCAACATGAAGGTCCACACCCTCGAATCCTCAAGGACTCGATTTCTTCCGACCTTTCCGACGGTGGAGTGAGTTCCACGACAAAGTAAGCTACCGCCTGTCCCTTTACAGAGGGTCTGGCTTGGTAATGTATGTCATACTCACTGAGTTCCACTACCCATTTCATTAACCTCTCAGCAGCGTCTGGTTTTTATAAGACTTGGCGTAAAGGGAAGTTGCTCAGCACCACTATTTTGTGGGCTTGGAAATAGGGACGTAATCGCCAAGTTGATGTTACCAGTGCTAAGGCTAGTTTTTCAACTTTTGGATAACGAGTTTCCGCATCCACCATAGCCTTACTGGTATAGTACACTGATCGTTGGCACCCGTCACTTTCTTGTATCAGGACGGAGCTTACTGCCCTCTCTGACGTGGCCAAGTAGAGAAAAAGGTCCTCTCCTAGAATAGGCTTGGATAAGAAGGGTGCAACACCCAAGTAGGTCTTAAGTTCATCCAGGACTTTCCCACATTCTGGGGTCCATTCGAACTTTCCCTTATTCTTTAAAATTTTAAAGAAAGGGAGGCACTTATCTGTAGCTTGGCTTATGAAGCGGCTCAGGGCAGCTACCTTCTCGTTCAGGCTATGTAGTTATTTCTGCGTCTGAGGCGGTTCTAACTCCAGCACAGCCCTGATCTTTTTCGAGTTTGCTTGAATTCCTCTTTGGTGTACAAGAAAACCTGAGGAATTTTCCCTAACGGACACCAAAGGCACACTTGCTCGGGTTAAGTTTCATCCTGTATCGAAGCAGGGTGTCAAAAGCTTCCATCAGATCTCGCTGGTGTCCTTCTACCTGCTTACTTTTTACTAGCATGTCTTCCACGTAGACCTCCATGCTCCTACCAATTAGGTGGGCAAACATTTTTTTGACCAATCTCTGATAGGTTGCGCTCGCATTCTTCAGGCCAAAAGGCATTACATTGTAGCAATACAAGCCCTGGCTAGTGATGAAGGACGTATTCTCTTGATCATCGGGATGCATTCTAATTTGATTATACCCGGAATACGCATCCATGAAAGTCAACAGCTCGTGCCCCGTCGTGGCATCCACTAGTTAGTTTATGTGAGGCAAGGGGAAACTGTCTTTAAGACATGCCTTGTTGAGATCGGTGAAGTCAATGCATGTCCTCCACTTTCCATTTGGCTTTTTTACCAAGAAAACGTTGGACAGTCATTCAGGGTAATGTACCTCCCGAATGAACTTTATCTTTAGCAGGTCATCTACTTATTCTGCAATAACCTCATTGCGCTCATGATTGAACGCCCTACGCTTTTGCCGTACCGGTTTGTGATCTCGATCAACATTAAGCCCCGGCATGTCATCGGCAGACAAGGCAAATACATACGCATTCTCTCGTAGGAATTCTATAAGTCTCGTACGTTGCTCCGGACTTAGGCCGATCCCAATGCTGACAGTTTACATGTCGCTTAGCAAGGGTACGGTTTCCAATTTCTCAATAAGTTCTCCTCTTCCTCGCTCAACCCCTCTCGAAGCGGGGCCGAGGTCCATCCCCACGGATTGACCATCAATTGGTGTTGTCTTCTAGATAGCCTCTCCTAAACTTGGCTCTCTACGACAGACTTCGCTTCTGTGACCCCTACCATCTCCTAGGGGGCCGTGTGATAGCACTCATTTGCAAACAATTGTTCCCCTCCAACCAGTCCTCCCTCGACAGCTCTGACTTCCGGCGGTGAAGGTGACCTTTTGCCTCCCCTTTGTTTATTAGGGGACTGTGACTGCGTCCTGGGAGACTTCGCTGTTTTGGATTCGGTCCTCTAGTGCACCGAATGTTCCTGCCTCCGGTCATTACCCCTCATTCGAAGTCGTTTGACAGGTCTTTGGTTCCGAGAATGCACCTTTTTCGGCACCTCAGTGGCCTCGGGCTTTCCTTTTAGCAAGGTCCCGGACCAACAGAGCTGTCTTTTCAGCTGCGATCTTTTTATTGGTCGGTTGTCACTGTGCCGCCTCCTGCGACCGTTGTTCGTTCCCAGCGTCAACTGTCTGATTCATAGGGGGTTTCTTGAGCAACTCTACCAGGTGGCTCAAACTCTCTGCCATCCCTTGCACTCGTTCCTTTAAAGCCATACTTTGGATCGCCACGCTCTGGTTCTTGCCTGGCTACCGCTCCCTCAGGATCTGGGTGATTTTTGACATGAACAACGTCATGCCCTCGAGAGGCAATACTTCTTGGAGCGTGCTCGACGTCTGATTCTTCATCGACACTGTGGTGGTGGCCGTTTTCAACGTTCGACATTTTTGCAGGAAAATGGATTGGAATTTTTTAGCATTTTTTGGTAGAACACTATCTCATCCCCACAAACGCCGCCAACTGTTGATGCTGAAAAATGGTTAACAGAAATCCACATTAATGATTTGCTTAGCTAAGGTCGAAAAGGCCTGCAAAAAGGCGAAACTAGAACACACCGGTGTGGTGTGAGCCACAGGGACTCCGATGCCTAATTAAGAAACGTAACTTAGGACAATAATATAAGACTTTAGGAATAGCGTAAGAGTACTTAGCTTAGGATCGTATCCCTTGGAATGAAGATTGACATGACTCTTACAGCAATTGGTTTCGTAACTGCTACAGCTCACTAATGGGTGACTTAATAGTCGTCCGTTTGGAAACGTTCGTCTTAAAGCTGGGTATTAATACCGGCGTAACTCCTGACCGTTACCCTTTGGGGTGTAACGGCCTTGACTTCGGGTGTGCAGCGTCCGTTAGCGCTACTTTGGACTTGGTCGACTTATCCACAGGAAAGACCTAACCTCCACGACTAACCAACCAGGGTTAGCCTACTCGACCGCTCTTCCTGGAGGTTGGTTTTGGACTCGGTCAACCCTTACGGGTCCTCACCTCCACGACCAACCCACGCGGGTTAACCTACTCGTTGTAACCAGGGATGTCACGGGGTGCAGCGTGGGCTTGCATTACTTGGACTCGATCTATTCCTGGAGGAGAGTCCTGACCTCCACGACCAACCCACTTAGACTGGCCTACTCGTTGTAAGGGGAGACGCCACGAGGTGCGACGCCTTTAAATGTTACTTGGACATGGTCGACTCGTCCACAGGAGAATCCTAATCTCCACGACCAACCCACTCGAGTTGACCTACTCGTTGTAACCGGGAACGCTACGAGGTGCAGTGCCTCCATACGTTACTTGGGCTTGATCCACTCTAGGAGTCCTGACCTCCATGATCAGCCCACTCGGCCAACCTACTCGTTGCTGGACCCGAGGAGGGTGAGGCTGTAAGGGCCAACCTTGGTGAGGTCCTGGCCTTCCTTGGTTAACCCCCCAAAGAAGTTAGACTTGCTTGGTAGACCCCTGGTGGGTCGCTATGGACTCGTCCTCCAATTTAGCCAACCTTCGAGGGGTCGAAAATGGCGAGGCTGACCCCTAGGGGGTCGGCAAGGGTGTTGGCCGACCCCCTAGGGCGTTGGTTGATCCCCGGGGGTTCGGCAAGGGTGTTGGCCGGCCCCCTAGGGGTCGAGGCCTCTATTTGGCCGATCTTGAGGGGTCAGCGTTGGCTTATTTGTCCTTCGTGCGGGCCCCAATCTCTTCCGAGTATTTCGGGATATTTTTAGCTTATAACACATTACACATGTCTCACTCCCATATTTTGTAATGAAATGGTGTGTGGACATGCCTGACATCTATAATAGTAAAACGAAAACCTTTCCATGTGGGGCACAAAACCTTTCAGATGGTCTGACATATTTCTCGCCCCGCATAATTTATGTCCCACATTTTTCATGCCCCACATCTTTTATGTTCGACATGATTTTTTTTTTAAGTCTAATTATTAGCCAGTTCATGATACATTTTTAATAACGGACAATCTATGGGTTCATTATTTAATTAATGGAAATCATCTTTTGTGTTTGATATCTAAAACTATATTATTTCAGAAAAAATCTCACTTTAAACCTCAAAATATGCATGCAAGACTTCTTTTAACCTCTTTAAACCTCTTCTAAAATGTATTTAAGTTAAATAAGATGAACATACTATCACAATGGGACTCCGTACCTCTAGAAACTATACTAAATTATACGTAAAATGAATCTTATATATACACAATTCAATTCAAGTAAGCACTAATTACATAAAATTTGTCAAGGGTTGTGCCCTAAATTCCTAGTAATTTGTAATTAAAGAACACTCATTTAATTTTAGACATTTAATATTACATTTCGGTAATTAATAAGAGTTATTTATTTCATATATTTGCACATTTAATATTGAAACGTCATTCAACCTTATCGCATTAATTAGATTAATGGCGATATGCTCATTGTTATTTAAATATACACTTAGACAAGTATTTGGCTTTAGTTATTTTTAATAAAAAATAATAATTAAGTGAGATTTTTGCAATTATGAAAGGATTAAATTAATATAACTAAAAAATTTAGTGCACGAGAGCCATGGGTTGTGTTGTCTACTTTTTCACACAAATCCCAACCTTACTCTTTAGTTTCTCAATCTCTTCTCTTCATTCCTCATTCCCCATTCCCCATTCCCCATTCTCCCTCTTCTTCTCAATTTCTTCCTACAACACATGGGCACCAACATCTTAATTTCTTTTTGACTTTTGGGACACATATGACAAGTATTTGTTAATAAAATGGACTTTGTCCTTTTTCTCCTTCGAAAATTGTGCAAGAAAAATACACATGCTCATTGTCTTCATCAGCTAGCCGACAAACACCCTTGATAGACCTTTGCTTCCACTGGATTTACACCATTAAAACTGGACTTGCAAGCGAAACCGATAGTCTCACTCTTGAACCACCCCACAATGTTAAATCTGAATCTATAGCATCCAGATATGAGCGCGGATCCAGCTAGACTCTAAATCCCAAGCCATTTGCACCAGAAATTCGCATCGCGATCCAACCCAGTTCAAACAACGACCTTACCCGCCATGGTAAGGTCTTGAGTGTCAGGCTGTTCATGATTTTTGTGAATACTTGTTAAATATCAGACTAACCTATGCATTTTGTACTCTATGTAGGGGTTCTTACTGAGTATTTTCCCAATACTCACCCTTATTATTTTCTCCCTCCCAGTATTGAGCTATACCGAGACAGATGAGGTGGACGAAACTGCTGGATCATGGGGAACAAATGTTTGTTAATTTATTTATGATATTCTATTTCGCACTAACTATTTCATTATAGTTTTTTCTATTTTTTATTTATTAAATTATATCCTAGCCAGGAGACTGTTTAACTGTTTTAACTTTATTGGATTTATTATTCTGTTTTGATTAAGAACATATTTTGTTTTCAAGAGCCAGTGTTATATAATGATTTTAAATGTGCATGCTGGTAATTACCCAATTTAAGCTTTATTTTATGTCGGGTCGTTACAAGACGAAACCAAAAAATATATGATTAAGCTAGTAATTTCATTATAGACTTGCATCAACTACTTCGCCAAGAATGATCATATGTCGATGTGATATCAATCCTGAGCAAGTTGTAAGCTACTACTTTATAATAGCTTTCTTTAATGTGCATGGGTGAGACTAGCCGAACATTGATGAGTCAATAAACCACTCACGTATGAGATTCTCGTAGTGAATGACTAGAAACGCAACATCACACGAAACAAATTCATGTCTTCCTTATTATTGAGGAAGATGTAGAGTTTTTCCCTTAAAAACTGATTCTAGGAATTGAACAAAGGGTACCCGCCTCTTACTAGCCCGAGAGAACACTGGATTATAGTGAAACTATAAACAACTAGTTCATTAGAGGAATCAGTGAATCTTATGGAGAAAGATGTAATCACAAGGGTAGAACAAATTTCTTGTCGTAGTTGTGAATTACGAACAATCTTATGAAGGATCATATGACATATGATCGATTATATATGTAGACGTTAACTTGTCCTATAATGCAAACAAATTCAACACATGTCTTTAGTGGAATAAACCTTTTGTTAACGAATTAGAATTGTATCCCGAATTGTTATAGTACTATAGGGTAGTGTCTAAAGGCCTAGTAGTTTTTCATTAAAGAACAAAGCATTTAATATCATTTATTTATTGTTATATTTCAATTATTAATAAAGGTTATTATTTACAATAATTTCATATTTAATATATAAAACGCATTAAAAGTTATCGCATTAATTGGATTAATGACGATACGCCCATGGATAATTGAATGTACACTTGGACAAGCATGTGGGACATATAAAGTGAATCTAGTTCCAAGTTAATAACTAAAAACGTCTACAGTATATGAACTAAGGTAGGACGCATAAGTCCTGGTGACACTATTGGAATGACCTACTTTGCAAAGTTTTTAAACTACGTGATCCTGGTTGTTATTGTAAAGACATGGCCTATGCAAAAAGAAATTTTTGTATTAGACGGGACTAGAACTTTTATAATCGAGCTAGTAATTCTGTTATAGACTCGGTCAACTACTTTACTTCAGATGATCGTATGTCGAGTGATCTTTATCCCGAGTGGGTCGCAAGCTCTTACTTTTTAAAAGTGTCATTTAATGTGCAAGAGTGAGACCAACCAAACATTGCTTGTAAAGGCCCGACTGAGACTAGGGTCCCATGTAGGCCCTTATCCTAGATGCACGAGTAAATCAATTTTTAATCCGTAGAGACATGCTGAGCAGTACTTTTATTGAAAGAAAATCATAATTATTTCATAAATGATATGTAAAGCGGTCAACTACTTCAAATACAAAAAAAATAGAAAATTGCCACATGTCTCTATAAGTCAAACTATGCGAAAGTAGATTAAATACTGAAAAATGACAACAACATAAGTTCTTGGTCTCTTAATTCTAGATCAATCATCCTGGTAAAGTCTGTGCGTACCTGTAGAAATTTATAGTGGAAAGGGTGAGTTCTAGAAAACTTTTTTAAGGATCCATAACTTGAATCAATATGAACATGAATAAGATTAATAGCATAAAAGAGTACATCACTCAATATAAATAATCAATAGAGATGGATTGTCTGACTATCACATAATGGATTCACCTGCCGGGTCTTAATAGTGTAAATAGAAGTATGCATAGACATCACATATTGCATTCACCTACCGAGTCTTAGTAGTATAATTAAAAGGTATGCCCATGCATCACATAAATGATTTATCTACCAATATTAGCAGTATAATTAAAAGGTATGTACAAGGATTGCATAACGACTTCGCTTACCAGTTCTTAGTAGTATAATTAAAAGGTATGCCCCGAGTACATCACATAAAAAATTCACCTATCGGGTCTTAATGATGTAATTAGGCGTACGCACAGGCATTACATAACGAATTCATCTATTTGGTCTTATAATATATTGAAGTAAAACATAGATAGAGTGGCAACGTACTAACAAGGCATTACAACAGTAAAACGTACTTACATGACAAATAACATGTGTGGGACACAAGATATCGACAATGATTTGGATGGCCACGCTATCGGGGGAGGTTCTTGCTAATTGGCCATCAGCTTCAAGGATGTGGCATGTACTAGGTGATGACACGCAATAGATCCCTCTTGGTAAAAGGCGACCGCAGCACGAAATCTCATAGAGCTGTCGGTGGCTCTACACAAATGATGGCCTGATGATTTTCTTTGCGTGGATTTTCGCGGCCAATGATTGGCTATCCGGGGCTGTCAGAAAAAGCTGAAAAACACACCTTGGGTTTAGAGATTGCATGAAAAATGAGAGAAAAAGGGTTTGGCGGATGCTAATTGCAAAATGACTGATCCAAAAGTGAATTTTTGTTCTTTTGTAGTTGTAGAAAAATTCAAAATAATTACAAAAGTGCCACTAATACCCAAATCGACCCATTTACCCATAATTTCCAAATTCCAACTTTACCACTCTCCGGATATAACTCACTCAAGCCCTTAATTAAAGATAAAGATAAATAAAAAAAATACTCCAGGGAGTCCCGATAAATCCAAAAATTCCAAATAATTGTAGAAGACGAAATTTCAGGTTGTTCAACGTTGGGTCAATAGCCCTTTCACGTTAGGGATTTTCATAGTGAGTAACAGGAAGTGCAACGTCACAAGAAAAAATTCACGTCTCCTTAATATTGAGAAAGATGTAGAGTTGTTCCTTTAAGAATTGATTTTGGGGCTTGAACAAACGGTACCTGCCTCTCATTGGATCGAGAGGATAAACTGTTTATTCATTCGAGGATTCAATGATGCTTAAGAAGAAACATGTAACCACAGGGGTAAAACGGATCTCTTGTCCCAGTTGTGGATTACGAATAAGCTCGTGAATGATCACATGATAGATGATCAAATATCTGTGGACATAACTTGTCTAATAATGCGAAAGATTTTAGCACAAGCCTTTAGTGAAATAAGCCTGTTGTTAACGAATAGGATTTGGATCGCGGTTCGTTGTACCTTTCAACCTATAGGTTCATTAGTCCCTGTGCTAGCTCAAGCTTCCTGACACACTATTTTACTACAGAGTGAATTTTAAGAGTTCTAAGTCATGGATTAATTATGTTGGAGTTAATTAATAGAAGCTTAAGTTTAATTTATTAAACTTTATTATTAATATATTATATATATATTAATTTAATATTTATTGGAGAAATATTAGTGAGTAATAATTAATTTTTTCGATAGATTAATTATAAAAGATTATTAGATAATTATTTAGTAAGGGGAAATTTATTAATATGCTAGACATATTAGTTGCATAAATTATCATTGGGTAAGTATTTATTGAGAGAAAGATTAATTCATTAGATAAATTAATTATTGGATAATTATTTATTAAATGAGAACTGTTTAATTTATTTGAAAATTTTAATTGTATTAATAATTATTGAATAATTATTTATTAAGAAATGATTAATTGATATGCTGGACATATTAATTGTATTAATAAATATTGAATAATTATTAAAGAGATGATTGATTAATATATTGAATATATTAATTAAATTAATATGTATTGGATAAATTTTAATGGGCAGTTTATATCCACGACCATCCAGAGAATAATTTTTACATTTCTGCAAAAAAACCAATTTTATTCCAAACCTATTCAATCTCCAATTTTCAGCATTTAATAGTACATAGAATTTTACATAAATACTTCCTTGAGCTTATTTTCAATTTCCTACAATTAAAGACATTTTAAAAACCAAAAAAATACTTTCCATAAAATGGTAGAAACTACCCTCCACGTTGCACATCTCGCACGATTTCCCTTCTTCACTCGTCGTAGGGTATTTAATTCAGCCGATTCTGTATAGCGAGGAAAGTAGAAGCAGCTGATGAAAATTCCGAAGATTTTTCCCCAACGTCTCGTCTTCTTCAATAGATTCTATCGGCGATTTTCTATTGCTTTCGGGAGGAAAACTATATTTTTCTACTCATATAAAGTTATTTTTTGGTTTCATCTGGAGATAGAGCACCGACGAGTTCTGTTCGGTTTACATGAGAAATAGGGTTTCGTTGTTGAATAGTGTAGAAGGTAAGCTATTTTGACCGAAATTGATTGTTGTCTTTGATGGATAAAGCTATATTGTGAATGTATTTCCGATGTATTTATAAAGT
>JBBMEG010027387.1:5872-23632 GCA_037832605.1 Cyclanthera cordifolia
TCAAATGGGGTTCCTTACTCTTGAGTAACAATAAATTGACAATAGCAAGCTTGAGATCAAACGAGCTTCAATCCAAGGCCTCTAAAGCTACAATAGAACACACAACACCATTATAACTATTTGAGAAACAAACCAAACATCGAAAGCTTAAGAGTTGACGAGAGTACCAAAATTTATTACTCAACACGAACTAGCTAGCCTTGAGCCCAACTTGATATAAAAGCTCTCGAGAAGTCGTTCGAAGCTTTAACCTGACTATTCATAATCGAACCCAGGCTTTTACCTAATAGCTCAACCATTTAATACTTAACACAAAATAACTCCATTTCTTTCTCAATAAAGTAGGTATAATAACGACCTTCGGTTAAACCCGTAGCTTGCTAGAGTTTCCACAAAATCCTAACTCGATTACGGAGTCCTCGGCAAGCTTGAGTTTCAACTAAACCAATACAGTTAGGGCACATGATCACCACTTAGATTCCAACTCAACAATCAAGCATTCTAGCAACATGCATTAACCAACTAGAGTCAAGCCATGACCTTTTTCAATAAATCCCTCAAACTAAGTTTAAGACACCAACAACCTTCTTTCAAGTCTCAACTTGAATTACAACACAATTAGCTTACTGGAAAAGGTGCCTTGAAACTTCAAACCTTTCAAGCTTGAACTCCGAGAAACTTTCTATTAATCAAATCCTACAAAACCAAGATTCTTATTGAAATTGGACTCTAAACCATAATGAAGTCAACAATCTTATTCTTAGAACTTTCAACCACCAACAAGGAAAATCAACATTATATCGAACCAAGATCTTCATTGTTACCATTAATCCAAACAAGTATATGAAATATTTACTTAGTCTATTTAGTTCTTAAGCAAGCAACAATAAGACACTTAAAAGTTTTAAATTTTCACACAACAATCATAAACCATCACAAGGTGTAACTCACTTGTACTTCATCAAATTTAGAGACAACAAACTTTTTTATCGAATTCTACTCCAATCCTTTTCTTAGGAATGATCTCTCCATCACGACTATATATATTGCTTAAGAGAACGTTTCTTTTCAAATGACCAAGAGCCATCAACTTTCGTTTTTAATTATTAATACTCGAGCTTCTGCCCCTTTTGTCTTTGTTCACTCTCATTTGTGAGGACCTTCTGTTGAGAACTCTATGAATGATGCTAAATATTTTTTACACTTTCTTAAAGACTACCCTCCTTACTCTTAGTTATATTTTCTAAAGTCTAACGACCAAGTTTTTCCAATTTATCATCAATATCGGGCTATGATTCATACTCAAATTGGCCATGACATTAAAATTCTTCAATCCGATTGAGAAGGGAAGTTTGGAGCCTTGTCTAATATATTTTAATGCATGTAGTTATATATGGAGATATGTATTATGAAACATGTTTAAATAGATTTAGTTATGAATTATGTATTGTTTGAATGTAATTTTGGTTATTAGAGCATGTTATGGATGATGATGGGCAGATTTATTTTATTATTAGAAAATTATGGATCGAGGATTTAGATCAATATATGACAAATTATTAAAAAACAAATAAGGAGCTGCCGATAGCATGGTGTCGTCAGCAAATCCTCCATCAGCATAAAGGGGAATAATTGTCGATGATTAAATACCATTAGCAAAAAGACAATTGCCGACGACGAGAAATTGTTGACGTTTTGAGCTTTAAGCGATGACTAACAACCATCGAGAATTTTATGATTTGCTGACATCTCCATGGAGCCGTCGGCGAATCCTTTTCTTATGTTATTTTGAAATTTTCTGATGTTTTTTGTCGTTAGTTATTAGACACTTTTTTATTATGTTCATTACAAAATAGTTATCTGTAAATGAGTTTTCGGCTACATTAAGAAGTTTAGGTCAATCATGAATTGCCACCTCATCATCTCAAATTTAATAACAAACTGAAATTAACTTTTGAAACAATATTTCTCAAAATTAAATTGGATCAAAAGTTTGTTTTATTTTGAAATTTGGTTAAAATTAAATAAGACACAAGTTTAATGGGTGGCACAAGTTCATATGAAGACTCATGTCATGCAAGTCCAATGGGTCAAGCCCAAAAGTTCATCAAGGCCCAAGCCTAGAGTACATAGAAGCTCTATAAATATAGAGACTCTCATTCATTTTCAGGATCCAGAGATTTGAAACAACAGAGAGAATTCATCAAGACGGAAGACTCTCCAAATTTCTAAGGATCAAGACACATAGAAGGTGAAGCGATTTCATGAGCAAGTCGCTCAAACACGAAGAACACACATCGTATACATCACAAGCAGATCATCTAAGAAGATCAAGAAATCCACGATCAAGAAATCAACGACCGATCCAAAGATCAACAAGTCAGAGACAATTCTACATTCGAGAATAAGTTGTGAAGCCCTCAAAGTATTTGTATATGAGAGAGAAATAATCAGAGGAACAAATTAGAGATTGTAACCATATACTCATATCAATCAAATTGAAGTTCATATACACGTGTCTTGCTCTCCTATTTTTGCAGTGAAATCTCGTGTGAACAGGTATAAATCTTACGAATCCATTGAACGACATAAGGATCTCAATTAGTTGTTTGGGGATTCACTCAAATTTACACTACTACAATACAAAGAATTGGTGGCGTGTAAAGACTGCAATCTTTGATGTATTATGGTGCACACGAGACTGTTACCTATACCTCAAACATCAAACTGGTTTAACGACTCGCGTTTAAGACGACACGCTTATGTGACATTGTTAATATTTGGAGGCGGGTACAAGCTCCCGCCACTAAACCTCTTATATGACTAAGTTATTATTTAAACAGTGTGTCGTCAATTGTTATTTGTGACACATTTATCTTTTAAGCGCGCCTGTTGTCGGTTGTTTTTACTGGCTCATTTATACTTTAAACGTGTCTGTCGTCAATTTTTATTTATGGTTTATTTATGCTTTAAACGCGCTTGGCGTCAATTATTTTTTATGACTAATTTATGCTTTAAACGCTTATGTCGTCAATTATTTTTTATGGCTAACTTCTGCTGCCATTCATTTGTTTTTAAAACATGCCAATTTGCATATTTCAAGATAAAAATTTACCCTTGAAAAAGTCAAACAAAACACATGAACTACCTTCTAACACACCCCCTAACTTTTAAAAAGCTTCTAACTTTCTAACTATTTTTTAAAATTTAACTTTAACCAATCCATTAAACAATAATTCCGCAGCATAATGCCACAAAATGGCAATCCCAAAAAAACAAAAAATGTTGTATGACATGTATTAAGAATAAAGTAATAATATCTAAATACATTAAAAGGACATTGTCCTACCAGAAACTACATTAAATTACATATCTATACATCATTCTATACTTTTGCTAACCACATTTAGACTACATATACAAGAACCTACATTAAACTGCGACTAAAAATATAATGAATCTCTAATCAAAGAATTAAATATATCTATCTACAAATGTTGTTCATTCTTTTAGTACCTCAACAATCTAGTCTTGAGTATACGGTTTTGAGTCGTTGAATTACAAATATTATAAAAAAAAATTTATTAAAGATGATATATAAAATGACTATATAATATATGATTACTTATAACATGAATGTGTTAATTAACAAAACTTACAAGTTTCATAATGGGTGTGGTCGTGTTGTGTAATATCTTCCGGATGAATAGTTCAACGCCAAACCCACATACTATTGATCCTAATTGACGTGGGCTCTATTAGAAAAACAAAATCCATACTTAGTAAAAGAGTGAACATGCATGACAAAATGACGAGTAACAACAGATGTTGATTGGACTTTACCTTCATTGATTGCCAAACCAATTTGGATGTCTTATCCGCGTGTTTTGTTTACCACACTACTACAAATAAGGGAATAGGTGTCGATCAAACCAAAATATTTTCAAAAACACGGATATTTGGTGTCGGTCACATTTGGTGTCAGTTTTTTGGTGTCAGTCAACACTTTTAGTGTCGGTCAGACCGACACCAAATCTTGACCGACACTAAAAAAAAAAAGAAAAATTCAAAAAACCGGTCCATTTTACCCATTAGTGTCGGTCGGAACGACACTTAAAAAAAAAAAAATTCGAAAACCGGTCCAGAATAACCTTTAGTGTTACTTACAGGATGTAACAGAGTTGCTCAGGACTGCATATTTCTTCCATCTCACAGTGATGCAAAATCTCTTCGTGAGCTAGATAGAAGCTGTTAGCAAGACCGGGCATGGAGTCGGGAATAGGTATTATTAGCAAGTCACTTTCCTCTAAAAAACGATCAAATTCTGATTTAACATTGTCACAACTTGTAACATTATTAATAAGTTCATGAAACTTGAGAAATCGATCTTTCTTTTGGCTAGGGGTCTAGACCTAGAACAACTCATATCCATAAAAGAATATGATGATTCTAACTTCATTACTAGAATCTGACCTATTATACTTTATCAAATCTTTGCACAAATCTTTAACACTTTGTATTTCAAGAGTATAATATGACCATAGATTTGAGGAAAATGAAAATTGATCAATCTCATCTTAAACATAGAATTTAACTTTGCTAATAAAAACTCAACCATTGAATCATTTTTCGAACACCACTTATAAACTTTCTAAATCTTTTGTGTTCAAACATGTTAATAGAATACTTATGTAACATTATCATAGTGGTAGGATCTTTTCTTGAAGTTTCATAATCAAAATTATAATTCTTAAGCACAACTTTCTATTGTTGGTTTTGTTTGCTCTCAGACATGATTGCCTAATATCTCTCTCTTTGTTTTCTCAAAACGCATATTTTGAAATGATTATGCAAATGTCTTGTCTCATTCTTTGATTATTCCCCTAGTTTTTCCCTACATTATTTACAAATTGCTCTGATGAAATCATTTATTTTTTGTCTTTTGAAATTGTTGGAACAAAATTTCAGAATTTATATCCAATTTAAATTGAAAACATAATTGAGATGAATAAAAATAGAAGAAAAATTATGGGGAAAGCAACACCAGAATTAACGTGGTTCGGGAACTAGCCTACATCCACAATCCAAATCTTGGAGATGATCTTTATTCAAATGCCAAAGTCACAATCAAAACTCTTCCCAAGGGTACAAAATTGGTGTCTAAACTCTCTCAATAAGAAAACACTCAAATGATAGCTTATAAGGGTTAACCCTAATTTGACCTAACCCAATATTTAACTAAGGTTATATTTAATTAACCCAAGTTAAAGATGTAGAGTCACAAAAACTTAACAGAAATGATTCCAAACTATCGATTTTCTACGTTTTCCTTCTTCGTTATTGTCATTAATACTATCAGTCCAATGTTTGAATCTTCTTACAACTCGTTATTTACTGACAAATCCATTTTATTTTACAATTATAAACAATTTATAGAATTAATGTATAATAAACAGATAATAATTCTTGACTTCATTGGTAGAATTAGCAATTAAAAGTAAGATATTAACGTGTGAAACACATAAATCATAATTAAAATTGTGTATATCATTTATTTTAATATAATTGTAAGTTTCAATTTTTAACTAATATACATAATATGTTATTTAAATCCAAAACTATGAATGAAAATTAATATATTGTTTAAATACAAAACTATGAATAAAATTATGTAATGTTTAGATGTAAAAGATTTTTGGAGAGAAATTATGCAAATTAATGTGAAAGAAAAAAAGAGATAAAATAAAATAATTGAAAAATAACACTACCCAAACTGAGAAATAAAAAAACTACTTGTCATTCATATGCTATAATCAATTTTAAAATTAATGGATTTTTTTTTTTAAACCGTTAATTTTCATTCGTAATTTAAATTATTTATTTATTTTTTATTATTCTACTTCTTCTCTTTAGTTTTAATGTGTCTGTCTTATTTTTCTTCTCTCTTTTTAGTTTGGTTTGCCTCCACGTCTCTCTATCTCTTCTTCTTTCAAAAAAAAAATCTCCGTTCTTAGCTTTCGTTTTTCCCATTCCCAGCTTAAGGAAACCATGAATGGTTTGTTGCGAGAGCCTTGGTAAGAATGTCCACAACATTGTTTTAGAATATATCTTATACAATATGATTGTTCTGTTTTCTATTGCTTCTCGTGGAATCTCACATCAATATGTTTTGTTCTTTCAGGGTGAACCAGATTTTCAGAAATGGCTATAACACTTTGTGAATCGCAGTATATTTCTATTGATCTTTCTTTTCCGATCATCTCTGAAAACAATCCTTTTAACCAAATGTGATTCCTTCACTGCTTCTTTGAGTGCAATGTACTTTGCTTCTGTCGATGAAAGTGCGACAACACTTTGAAGGTTCGACTTCCACCTTACCGGGTTACCATATATAAAAGAACAAAACCGGTCAATGTTCTTCTTTTATTAATGTCTGCAGCGTAATCTGAATCTACATATCCAACCAATTTCAGATTTGTATCTATTGTTTTCGAATAGGTCAAACCTCTTGTTGTTGAATTCTTGATGTATCAAAGTATCCATTTACAAACATCCTAATGAGCTCTCCCTGGATTTGTCGTTAAACGACTCACCATGCTCATAGCGTACATAATGCCTCCTACTAGGTTTGCATAAGGTACGTTTTTCATTTCTTCTAATTTTTGTGAATAAACCGGTGATTGTTGAGTACTTAATCTGAAATGCAGTCTCGTTCGTACTTTTATCACTTTGTTTGACTCGTCTAAATGAAACTTTGCAAGAAAACCCTTCTCTAAGTATTTTGACTGAGATATATTTATTCGATGATTCTTTCGATCTCTCAAACTCCATCCCCAACATTCTTTTTACTTCTCCCAGATCCTTCATTTCAAAAGCTTTACTTGAATGATCTTTTATTTTATCAATATATGATCTGTTTTTGTTGCATAACAATATGCCATCTATGTTGAGTAACAAAAGAATGAACGTGTCATCACAGTTTTCTTTTCTACATACACAGGAATCATACTGGTTTCGAATGAATCCTCTAGTACAAATAATAGTATCACAACTTTTATTCCATTGTCCGGAGCTCCGCTTCAAACCATAGATAGCCCTTTTTAAATGACATACATGATCTTTTCTATCTTTGTCTATGAAGTCGTTGGTTGCTTTATAAAAATATACTCTTCTAGTGACGCATATAAGAACGCAGTGATTACATCTATTTGCTATATTTCAAGATTATGCTATACTGCTATTGAAAACAAAGTTCATATTTAAGAATGTTTGACAACTAGAGCAAATACCTCATTGTAATCCACTCCCTCTTTTTGAGTAAAATATTTTGCGACAAGTTGTAAAGACCCGACTCTATATGTGTCTTAAAGCGAACCTTTACTCATGCATGCCTAAAATCATTATGGGAAAAGTTGGAATTCCTTTTGTTTAAACATACATGCATCTTAACTTAAATTTTAAACTTGTGTAACAAAAATCTTTCATGAATTTATTCAATGATAAAATAAGAAATATCTTAAACCAAAACATTTCGGATCCTTTTCAATACATTTCATTTGCAATTAAATAAAAGACAAAGTGTATAAACTTAAAAAGTGGAATAATTTAAAATGATTCAACACTGAGCCAAGTTTAGGGGTCCATTTCCAGCTATTAGTTTAACCATCTTGATACATGTACTTGAAACATTGTTTCAGAGAAAGGGTGAATATTGGAAATACGGTAAGAACTTCCCTAAAGGAGTACAACATACTATAAATAATATATCAACTTGAGCAACTAGACGTGCAGTACTAAACATAGCATCAAGATATTAAACAACGTCATCGTAAACATTTCAGAGACTCAATAACATCATCACATCAACAGAATCATCAAGAGAGCATAGCTCATAACAATCACCCATTCTAAATCAATAGGAATCTTGTCCTCTAAGCTCAATTATAGATTAATCTCAACAATTGGGGCTGAAACCCTTAGCTCAACCATGATGAGCTACATCATCAACTCAGGGGGCTAAACCCAGTCCTAACTACTCAAGAAAAGCATGCAAACAGTAAGGGATTGTAGGGAGCTCTCGTGCTAAGCCCAGTATGTCTCTACACATGTTGCACGTAGATGCTCACTGTGTCAGTAGAAGACCTACTCTCTGACTAACAATTTAGGTCTACACGTTCCTAAAGGGATTGATACACCATCTGGTGCTCGTCCTGGTGGTCGTCACCATGGTACAGCCCAGGTCCACGTGTTTCACACACCCGATTAGCTTATGTCAGTGATGGGCTTCCACCCTGATCATGACCCTCAGTTTACCGTGTACCTGAAACTAGGCGATGACTCTGGCCCTCCCAGCCTCTAGATGATAACAAACCTAATCATAAAGCTATGAATAAAAACTTAGTCCCCACTACATGTTCAACCTATCATCACAGGAAAAACAAACACATAAAGAGACTTCATACAATAACCTAGCATGGTACCAACAACATGTTGACATAATAGTATATATAGAAGGCCTAAACAGTATGTAGTGGGCCAAAACATCAAGTGATAAATTCAGTACATGCCATCACAACACATGATTTTAGAATATCACAATACAAAATCATGATACCATAATCCTATCCACTAACGTGCTTTTGAGGAAGCCCTTACGTGGCTAATTGATACAGAACCGAACAAATCCTCAATTTCAAGAGAGGCTTGCTTCTAATCGGAATTGCCTATCTCTTATTAAAATTCCAGCATAATCTTATTTATAAACAATAGCCCATATTTGTAGTTTGTTAAATTTCAGCAGCCTATATTATTGAGCTTAACAACCACCATTAAAAATCCAGCAACCAATTTACTTTCATAACCAAGCCCACCTATTTAGCTTTTATAATCTTCATTATTTAAAATCCCAAAAAAAAACTATTGTAATCAATTATAGCAGCAGGCACAGAAGAATCCATCAACATATCAATGTTAATCTTGTAGGGGTGGTTTTTTCTTTTTTCCCTAAGGTGAACTCCAAATAAAGGGAATAGAAAATAGGATTAAAAAAAAGGAAAAAAAAGGCGTCGATGACCTTTAACGAATAGATCAATACTACAAAAGAGGGAATAGGTGACGGTCTATCAAATTTTTTAAAAAAATACGGATATACGGTGTCGATCACTTTTGGTGTTGGTTTAGACAATTGGTGTCAGTCCAACTGACACCAGATAAGACCGACACCATATAGTAAAAAACCGGCCCAACATTGGGTCAGTCTTATTTGGTCTCGATCTGATGACACCAAAAGTACCAACACAATATAGTGAAAAATCGGCCCAACAGATATATGGTGTCGGTCTGACCGACAATAAAAGTCAAATCCACAAAATTAGCATGGAAATCAGTGAAGGTACGTTAAAAAATCATAGATTTCTTCAATTATTGTCATGTAGAATTATTATATTAATGATAAAATTTTGTTCACTAGTGTCCTCACCAATTGGGATCAATAGTGTGTGGATATTATTTCCAATTGTTCATGTGAAAGATGATATCTAACACGCGCACCCTCATAAATAAACTGATAAGTTTTTGTTTTACTTCATTCACAATTTTAGTTTATATATTCTGCAAAACTTTTTGTTTACTAATTTCGAAATATTGTTTTATGTTTTAGTTTAACTCCACGAAACCATACACACAAGAAGATATGGATGAAGTATGAATCGAATGAGCAGACTTCATAGGTAAATTTTTATTACCGAACAAATATTAGTTATTGTATAGCATTTAAGATATTATTTATATACTCTATGTAAATATATTGTGTATTTTGATTATACTAAAGAATATATTGTGGATTGTTTACTAAAGTAGTCTCTCTCTATATATATATATATTATGAAAATCTTTATGGCGAGACAAAGTCTCTATAAATTGTGGATTTTGATTTATGTTAGGATATTATATTATTTTTGGAATTTACAGGATTAACAGATTTTTTGGTAATCTTAAAGTTACGCTGTTATGCGTTCGAAATTTCAGTTATCTTAACAAAATTTAGAAGTTATATTATGTTCGTAAAGATGAGTTTAGGGGTGAATACTAGGTAAATTTATTGTTGTTTGACATTTTCTAGGCATTTTTTCTTATTATATTTCCCACAAATCATCACTTAGTTTTTTTTTATACATGTTTTGAGACTTTTAATGTCGGTCACAAATGGTGACCCACATGGTGACCCGTAAAAGATATTATAATAAAGACAATTTTTTAAATGAAAATGGTGACCCACAAAAATATCTTTTTTAAAAATAAAAAATGATATTTTTAATGTCAGGCGTAAAAAGCAACACCATATAGCATTGGTGTTGTTCCAAACCAACACCAATCAACAGGCTTTTAGTATATAGCATTGGTGTCGCTGCAAACCAACACAAATGAGCGACACGAAAGACTTTTAGTGTCGGTCAAGATCGAAACTAAAAAGAATTGAGAGCGACACCAAAGGCTTTTTGTGTCGGTCGTGATCGACACCATATAGCATTGGTGTCTCTCCAAACCAACACCAATGAGTGACACCAGAGACTTTTAGTGTTGGTAGTGACCGACACTAAAAGTCTCTAGTCTCGCTCATCTTGCGTGACACCAAAGCTTTTCGGTGTCGGTTTTTGCTCGTCACTAAATGTCTTTAGTGTCACCTATATTGATGACGATCGTTTGTCCGACACCAATTATGAAAGATGCTGACATATCACCGACACTAAAACTCTGATTTCTACTAGTAGATGACTGAAGAAATGGAAGTTAGTTTTGAGATGAGTGGCGTGGATTCAATCTCTACACCACTATCTCCTCATTTGGTGCCCTTTCCATTGAGCCATAAGTTATTTAAATCTCTACTAATGTTTATTAATTTATTCAATTATCCCACCATCCATTATATTTAAATGAACTAAATGAAAGTTTTCAAGCTTACCAAGCCAATTAATATAACTAAGGAATTTTTATCCTTTTGTTGTATATATATTTTTTTTTAATATTAAGGATGTTATAATAAAATCCCTTGTCTAGTCAATAGTTTATACTTATGAGGTCATCAACGAGCATCGACAATTAAAAAGGTAGGACCACCAATTAACGAGATAATTATCGATTTCTTGAGTACTTGCCTTTAACTTATATACCCATTTGCTATCAATTACTCTCTGATTATCAGGTTTTTTGAAAGTTTCACTTTTACTTTTGAGCAAATACACTCAGTGTTTTCTTGAGAAATCATCAATGATTAAGAGATAATATTTAGCTACTCCATGAGTTGCTAATCTTGATGGTACCTATAAATTAGAGTGAACAATTTCCACACTTCTCAGGTGTATTTAAAGCTGGGTTGTTCTCTCTCAGGTTAAGGAAATAACACAAATTTATCTCTAAAACTCTTCTTTCTCTTTTCTCCGTCTCTTCCCAATTTCTTCAAATTCATCGGTTGTTATTAGAGTCAAAGATGGCCAACGCCCATGAAACCGCCTCATCTCAATCTGCAGCCACCGATTCTCCAGCAACAACAATTTTCATTCATTCTCCCAATCAAAACCCTACCATGGATTCTTCTCGTCTTAAAGGAGTTTCTTTGCCCATACCCAAAGACCTCCAGGTGCGGTGCCTATTTTCTCTAGAGAAATGCCTGCTGGAAGCCCACCTTTTGCCACCATTCTCAATCAAGTTACGAATATCAAACTTGATAGGACAAATTTTATGCTATGGCATAACATAGCTCTCCTTATTCTGAGAAGTTACAAAATCATGGGACACTTGGATAGGTATGATTTCGTGTCTAGATTCGAAAATCATTCTCCCTCCATCTGAAGACGAACTCGAAGGTCTAACCATTCATAATCCTGAATATGACATATGGGTTCAAGGGGATCATCTTCTGCTTGGCTGGTTTTACAATTCGATGTTTGCAGAAATAGCTACACAGGTCTCAAACTGTGGTTCTGCACTTGAGTTGTGGGGAGATCTTCCAGATTTCTATGGATATCAAGCTTCTGCCCAAAAATACTTTAATAGACGAATGCTTCAGCAAACAAGGAAATAGAATATGAAAATGATGGATTATTTTAATCTGATGAAGAGCTTTGCTGATCAAATTATGCTTGCAGGAGCACCCATTCACAACAAGGATCTCACCTTTTGTGTTCTTTCTGGTCTTAATGAGGAATTTACTCCGCTTGTTGTTGTTATTTAGAACAAGGAGATGACTTGGGGAGCTATCCAAAACCAACTTCTGACTTTTGAAAGTCGACAAGAGTATCTATCTTCTCTCAAACCAACCATCTCTATCAATCAACCTTTGACAAATATTGCCTCTTATACTCAAAGTTAGCAGCTTAATTCAAAATTTTCTTCGAATAAATGTCAAAATTCAAATCACTAGAGTAGTGATAAGGGCCGTGGAAAATGAAATGGTGGTAACAAACCTATTTCTCAACTCTGTGGTAAAGCTAGGCATATTATTGAAACCTGTTACTATCGTGCTGGACGAGGTTATAGTGACCGATCACAATACTTTTAGTCTAGTCTTATGCAAAATTAACATGTCTCTACATGGAAAATTAGAATCAAATAGTTTACAACCATTATAATGGAGTAGTACCAAGAGGGTCATCAGGACTTAGGCGTCTTGCCTTAGTACATACACTATAGACGTTTTAAGCTATCAACTTGAAATTAGATGCACTTGTATATTTCACATATTTGTCCAAATATTCATCCAAACAACAATGGACAAATCTCCATTAATTCTTTTAATACGATAAGGCTGAATAGCTTTGTAAATTAACTGCATAATTAGGGGTGCAAATGACCGATTTGGGTTATGTTAGGTGATATTTAGTATCAACTCAAACTTTTAGTTGGTCAATCCTCCAGCGCGTCCAACCCTATGCATTAAAGCAACCCAACTCAACCCAACGCTATATTTTTTTGTTGTGTTGGGTTGGATTTCTGGGTTATGTTAATCTTCTTTCTCTTTTATAAAACAACTATATTCATGCTCCACAAATATATAACAAATGAATAAAAGATGTCTGATATTATAACTTGAACCTAAATTACTTATTTTCTTAGTGCGTGTAATTTATCAATAAGTTAAAAACATATCTTATTAATTTATTTATCTATATAGCTAGCTCACTTCATTCTCACAACGTCAATTTCTTCTTGATTGTAGTTATTTGTGTTGTTCAACTACACAAGTATTGTAATAAGGAATATAAAATTAATATAATATAAAAGATTCAACAATTTAGACAACATTTTGAAATATATATATAAATAGATAGATAGAAAACATATAAGTCTGTGTGTTAGTGGTGATAATCTCTTGTATGTACAACTGAATATATAATCGACACTCTATTGACCTCAATTGACGAGGGCACTTTAAGAATACTTATGATATTTAGTTCAACAAATTCTAAACTTAATAAACAAATGTACGTTAAGTAATAATATGATTCGATTTTTACCTTCAAACATTTTCATATCAGTTGACTTGGCTTGAGCGAATTTTTAATTCATAAAATCTATTTGCAAAAACTCATAAAATCTATAGTAAAATAAACTAATAACATAGCATTACTAAAATACTAAAAATCAAAAAATGAAGCTAAAAATAAATTGGAACAATGATAAAGTTCAAACTTTAAGGCAACAATAAAAAGAATGAGAAAAATCATTTTGAGAATGAAGTTGAAACTTGGAGATTATTTCGAACAAAAATGCCACTAAAATAGACCTTAAACTCTTGAAGAACTAAAGGCCGAAGCTTGAAAGCGAGAGATCGAAGATGGGTGAACACGTAGAAGAGGCTGAGAGAAGGGGTTTTAGAAAACAAAAAGTGGGTTTTCGAATGGAGGCTTGGATATGGGTGTTAGAAGGCCTAAGCTTGAAGACAAACTTTAAAGATGAAGCTTGAAGACGAAGATCAAAGATGGCGAGTACAAAAAGGTCATGAATGAGGGTTTTGGTGGACGTAGAAAACAAGAAAGTCAGGTTTTGAATTGAAGAAAATAAAATGTGAATTTTAATTTCGGAACTAAAGATGGCGGGCCGCCCACCATCTAAAGTCCAACATAAAACGGTTTATATGGAGAGGCAACCCGCCATCTAATAGTCTACTATTAAAAAAATCGCTGTAAATAATATATGTCGGCCGCTTCCCGACATCTTATGCTGCTTGACATCTATACCTTCGTGTTTCGAAATTTAATTTCCCTTGCGTGACATCAAGAGAATTATATGTGTTTAAGATATCATTAATTAATTGGGAATCCTAAAATCAAACAAATACAATTAGAGAAGATTGCTTAATTTAAATGAGTGACCTAAGTAAAATTGAGATTTATTTGTAATTAATTAGAAGGTTAATTCTATATAAATGTTTATATAGCAAGCATCGATAAAAAAAAAAAACTCAAGAATTACGGTTATTCTTCTTTCCAAACACATTTCCTTTCTTAACACCCCTTGCACCTTCTTACACCCATTCCCAAACACTCATGTTTGCTGAACACCTTTCCATAAACGTTAAGTCAAATAACCTATGTAAACACCATTTTTCTTACCTATCTTTTCAACTCTCTCTCTCATTCTTGTGTTGTGTATCTTCAGTCCTCGTCATCTTTCTCCTTTGGGTTTGTTGCTCAACAACACCCCTTATCAAAGTTTCATAGTTTATGGCGGTTTGAGAACTATCAAGATGCCTCAAAACCAAGCCGGCTGCCTCTGTATTTTTCTAACCATACGAAGCTCACTTACAGCTGAAACCTTTGCAGAGGTTGTTGCTGCTAGTCCATTGCCTCTATGCGCTATCGCCCGATGGCCGTTTTTGTCGCAAGCAAGCCTTCACCACTGTGTGGTGTACGTCTCAGCAGTAGCACGTGCTTGCTTCTTCTACGTCATTTGTCCACTTCACCGAGGAGCTTGAGTTATCATTTTTTCTTATGGTGAAGTTATCATCATTAAGGACTCAAACTACCACCTCCAAGCCGCCAATTTCTATCGACGAAATTCATCTGTCATGTTGTATTGGTATGGCAACCCTTGGAGGTAAATATGGTTTAAAAAAAATATATTCTCTTGAAAAAACTCTAATTAATATAAATATCAAAAATTTTGCAAATAAATAAAAATTAACAATAACACAACAAAATAGATAAGAATGATGCAAACAATTCTACTTACCCAATAAATATTGAGTTCAAATTAAAAATGAAATAAAATACTCCAAGTAACTTAAAAATAAATAGAAAAGATTTAGAGAAAATGACACCATAATTTTCAATTTGTTCAGTCAAAATCGACCTACTCCACCACCCAAGCGCCTCTTGGGATTTTGAATAAAACTTTGATTGACATATTTCCACGGATTAGTATCAAACCGAACGTAGCTCCTTTTTACGAGTTCACGAGCTAACTCAATCTTTTCCACGGATAAAGATCGAACCATTACAAAATATGGAAGTTTTGTAAGGCATACAATACAACTCTCTAAATAGAGTAGATATACACATTTATTTCTCACAACTAAATCCTTACAATACAAAATCTCTCACGAATAAAATGAATAAAGACTTTGAGAGTCTAGAGAGATCAACAATGAAAGCTTTTTGATCTAAGAATGATTGTGAATTGTTAAATAATAAAAGTTTATGGACCGACACTAAGAATGATTTTGTGGTTCAAAGAGATCAATAATAAAAGTCGTGAATCAATTTTGGAGCAGAAAGTTGTGTTTAAATAGGGAGGGAAATAAGGAAAATAAGAACTTTTAATTTGAACCATTGGATGAAAAGAAGTTAAAAATATATGGTTGAGATTATAAGTTAAAACGGTAAAAGTAAAAAGTAATAATAATTATTATTATTAAAAATCAGAATGGTTACCGACTTATTTTGATTTTTTTTTAAAGTTCCAACCGAACTTATTTATTTATTTATTTATTTTTTTTTTATCAAATCTCTTTACTGATCTACCACGTCATTGTCTACTGTATTTCTCGTCTAAACTTGTAATTTTGACCATAACTTCTTCGTTTCAACTTCGATTTGAGTAATTCAAATTGCGTTCTAATCCTTGTTTCGAGCATTACACTATAGACATCTTAAAACATCAAAATTATTAGTAATTAAGATCATATTTGTTATCATCAAAAATTTATTTAATTAAAACTAATTAATTTGGGATTAAGGCAAAAAAGCAAACACGCTGAAAGTGTTTCTTCCTTAGGTGATTGACCTTCTAGTTCTTTATGTTGTGTGATGAAGCTTTCATTATTGAACCTTAATGTTGTTAAAACTCCATATTTTGTTGAAGTTTAGTTTATTTTGACTCTTTTGACCATTATCAGCTCTTCAATAGTGTGACTTGGAACCTATTAGCAAGAATGACCAGCATATGACCTTTGACTCATTTGTTGAACATTGACCAAGTTGTAGAAATCCATGTGGCCTGTTGATCATCCTTAGTGTACCATGACCCTGTTAGGAATATAAGGTAGGAACATGTTATATGATACCCTATAAATGCAGTAGAGTGTGAGATACAAAAAAATTTTCACAATAATTCAACCATTTTTATCATCTACATATGATACCCTATACAAGTAGAAACCGGACTTTTAGTGACGGGCATATGCCGACACTAAAGATATTTGGTGTCGGTCAAACGACCGTCATTAATAAAGGTGTCATTAAAGATATTTAGTGACGGTCACTTTTGGTGACGGGCAAAATTCGTCACCAAACATCTTTAGTGTCACACATATAGGACAGACACTAAAGACATTTAGTGTCGGTCATGACCGACATTAAAGCTCCTTTTGGTGTCGATTTGGACACCTTTTGTGTCGGTCATGACCGACACAAAAGACCTTTGGTGGCGGTTATTTTTGTATGACATTAAAGACTTTTGGTGACAGTTTAAAGTGTCCGACATTATAAAGTACCTTTTTAATTTTTAAAAAACAGATTTTTATTGGTCATCACGTCGTATGGTGGGGCATCTTTTTCATTTAAACTTTTAGCTTTATTATAATACGTCACCATTTGTGATCGACATTAAAAGTATCAAAACTTGAATAAAAAAAAATCTAAGTGGTGGTTTGTCTATTTCAAGGCAAATAAGAAACAATGCCTTGAAAATTTCAACAAACCACCAAATGAAATCATCTCTAAACTCAACAAGCATGATATAACTTCAACCTTAGTTAAATTAATTGAAAATCGGCAGCATAACGACGTAACTCTACGATTACCAAAAAATTTATGATACTCCTGTAAATTCCAGAAATGATATATATCGAGACTACTAATCAAAATAAACATTATAAGAGACATTGTCTCGCCATAATGATTTGCAAAATAGATATATACTATAATTTAGTAAACAATTAATACATACAATGTTATAATTTGAGTACATCGCCTATAACTTCAAAATCCTACACTTTAACTAATTGTTATTTGATATTAAATATCTACCTATGAAGTCTGCCCATTCGATTCGTACTTCATCCTTTTCTGAGGCTGTATGGTTTCGTGGAGTTAAACTAAAACATAAAACGATATTTCGATATTAGTAAACAAAAAGTGTAGCAGAATTTAGAAACTAAAAACGTTAATGAAATAAAACAAAAAAATTACAAGTTTATTTATGGGGGTGCGCGTGTTGGATATCATCTTCCGCATGAAAAGTTGGACATAATATCCACACACT